>OMKP01033406.1:0-11223 GCA_900302375.1 Bathygadus melanobranchus
AGATGATATGCTCATCTCAGTTCAACTGGATTTTCCCACATGACATGCACACCAGACAAACGTCTGGTGGTCTATAGGTAAATGATTACCTCTGGAGTAAGCACGCTGAGGTGCGAGACGATTGCTGGGACTGACATGATGTGAATGAGAAACGATCTCAGCAGGTTGTCTGAGAAGTGAGCGGCGATGACTGGCCTGCAAATACACACAGAATTAATATATATACGGTATATCATGTGGAACGCATCTGCACTACTGAATGTGTTAACTGATGAATCGTCTCACCTTAAAGCCAAAGTGAATATTGCTGTCAGACTTCCCTTGGAGAGTGAGGGTCTGGAGCGAGACAGGCCACTGGTCAGCAGGATCTAGGACAAACAGGAACGTTGAGCTCACTTTGTGAAACAATAGTTGTATCAAAAGGTTGTTCAAATAATAATTCATTTTAAGGAGCTTGGAACTGGACCGTGCGGATCGGCTTTTAATGTATATATTCTGTTCATTGTCCGTTACATATTGTCTTTGTAACTTTGATGTTATGTTTGTGTTTTAATGCTGCTTTCTTGGCCAGGTCAATCTGGGGAAAAAAAACATACTTGGTTAAATGAAATGACATGGTGTGATCCATAATACCACACCTGTAGTGTAGAGTAGAATCCCTTCTGATTGAGATGGCCCATGATGTTCTCACAGATCCTCGTCAAACCAGGTTTAAGAGCCTCTCCTAGAAATGATATGCGAGATGATAGTTTATTGTTTCTGCATTGCCAGTCAAGTCAAATTGTATTTACAACTCAATAAGCTTTACATCAGAAATAGCAAATGAAAACAGCATCAATGACAATAACAATAAAGTAGAAATGTACATTTGAGCTTCTATTTAAAGCTGTCTACTGATGTCATGTTTTCATCTCCACAGGGGGTGGGGGGTAAACGCAGTTTCCCTGCTCGCCTTGAGGCGACTCGGGGGATTGGTAAAAGATTGGAGCCTGGCCACGCAAACCTCCTACGGTGACAAGAAGACTGACCTTTCCCTCGCACTAGCCTCCATGTGGACGTGTCTGTGAAGGTGACCAGCATGCTGAGGTACAGTGTCACCAGTTTGTTATCTTGAAGTATGTCAGGCTGGGAAGAGCAGAGGAAAGACAAACATGTTCATACTCATGTGGACTATGAGGATTCAATTAACCCCCCCAGTGTCATTATTTTACCTTCAACTTTTTCAGCTGCTGACAGCAGACCCACAAAACGTCTTTAATCTGTTTTATCCAGGGAATGGTGAGGTCTTTGGAAAGTGCCAAGGACACATACCAAACCTGGAAAGTAAAAGACAACAGTCGCTCGGACACAGAAGTCACGGTTGAACTTCTACGTTTACGGAGGTTTAACAGACTACTCACTTTGGGTTCATTGTCAACGTCCATGCTGGTCAGAATCGCACGACAAAGCTTCTCGAAACGCTACGTAGTGGGAACATCATGAAAACATCTTGTTTTAGAATCAGAAGAACAAGGTGTCACAAGAGGTTTTACGTGCAAAACACAGGACCAAAATGGAAGTAGAAAACTTGCAATTAGCAGCTTTGTCAAAAACATGCAACATACATCTCCATTTTGACAATAAAAAGCCTTTTGCTCCATGTTATGATAACATTTTTTTTACTCACCAACTTATCTTCAGGACAATAAACAAATAACAGTTTCCGGGCGATTTTAAAAATTGATAGTGCATTGCGTTTTGTCCCAGCTTCAGAGGCTTGGAAATAGTCGTCAACCTCTTTCCTAGTGATACACATAAGAAAAATGTATTACACACAGCAAATATTTTGCAATTATTATTATTATTATCTGATTCGGGGATTATATTCATGGGTGTAAGTAACCAACCGTATTTGCTTCTGGAGTCTGCAGCGACAGAGAAACCTCCGGATGAGAGCTTGGATCTGGGTCGCCGACCTCTCCTTCTCTTTGTAACCCTTGCGCTCCTCCCTCGCCTGCCTGGCTTTGTCCAGGAACTCCGACTTGGAGCTCTGAGTTGCACTAAACATGGTGCCCTATACACACCGACATCACAAATAAACACAGACATGGAACACATATAGAAAGGAACTCAAGACGCACGCTTGCAGGGAACACTTGTAATTTGTGCAGAATAAACAAGTGATCGTGACAGTGCTTTTACCTGCAATATATCGCGATCAGAGGCACATTAGACGCGACTGAATCGTGTGTGTGTCCTTGAGATCCGAGTGAACGCCACGGATCGACGGATCATAACTGGAGGAACGGGCGACAGCAACACTGAGTTAGCTCGTACAGCTAGTAGCCGTGAAATGGCTTCAGAAAAGTAACCTTACAACGACAATGAAACACTTAGTAGCATCGGTAACGCGAAAGGCGAGGCTCTCGTCGGTGACAGCCTCCACAACACGGACACGTACCGTATGAACATGTAAACAATAACAGCAGCTCCATCCATTGACTGCAGACATAAGTCCCTGGTGTTGTGTTAAAATTACTCCGGGTGGCGTCTTGTTTGTTAGCTTAAAACATGGAAACACGAGTAATATCTAAACGTGAAACTAATGCATATACATTATTGATGAATGCTGAATGCTAGTTTGTATGTTCGATCATCGTTTGAATTGTCCTCCATTGTTGATCGTTGTTTTATTGATGGTTGATTCTACGGACTGACGAAGAGGCCGGACCCTTTTACAGGTTACACATATCATAAAGCTGCTGCTATAAAGCTGCTATAAATCTGGTATAAATCATAGACTGTATAAACCTGATGTCAGAGATGGCCGAGGTGTTGTGTTTTAATTGAATGCATGCAATACACAATAACTGGATCAAGTTATTGTGTTTATATCTCATTTATCTACCTATCTATCTAGCTCTACTAGTTTAGAACGCACTTTGTTGAGCTACGATTGTTGTGTAATTTAGAGAACACTTTGAGACGTGATGTATCTACTGTGACTGTTTGCACTGCCACCGCTAATAAAACAAACGTCTAACCTTGTTTTTATTCCTGTTGTCTACTCTGCACTCTGTCTCCACGTGTTCTTGTTTTGTCCTGCAGAACTTGAACGTTTTCTTGCAGCTTCTCCCATTTGGATTGTATGTGTTGATTAGCTTTCAGTGTAACTTGCAGGTCGCTCTGACTGTAAGTTAATTCATAAACTGTCCCTTTAAACAGCGCCGGAAGCTTACGTCGTGTTCTAAGTGCGTCGCGTTGGGACCGGAAGGAAGTGGGTGTCAGCTGGCTAAGGTTAGCGAGCTAAACTCCCGAAGAAGTGTCGTGGTTCTATGGTAAATATCCTAATAATCCATAATCAAGAACAGAGCACAACTCCGTCGACACCCGTCCGCATGACGCAATGTCGTGTGACGTCGCTCCGTCACTTATTTAGATCGTGACGTATTTGTCCAATTTCACATACTCGTTATAAAGGGCTACTTGCTAACAGTCAGCCTGGGTGTACTTCATTTTAACCATACTGTTAAATACTTCAAGTCTTAAAAAGTAGTATTACATGGTAAACATGCTTCAAATTACTGACTGATGGAACTCTTGCCTCTTTGTCTGAAGAGTGTCGGAGGTTATTAGTCATTGTTGGTGAGTGAGCAGTAATGTGTTGTCCTGATGCAGGTCTGCTTTGTCATTTTACAGGAAGAGATGTCGGGTGAGAGTGTTGTGAGCTCGGCAGTGCCGGCAGCTACAACCCGGACTACTTCCTTCAAGGGGTCCAGCCCCAGCTCCAAGTACGTGAAGCTGAACGTGGGGGGGGCCCTGTACTACACCACCATGCAGACACTGACCAAGCAGGACACCATGCTGAAGGCCATGTTCAGCGGCAGGATGGAGGTCCTGACAGACAGTGAAGGTATGATTCTAGTTTGTTTTAATAAGAGCAGGGCCACAGTAGTTACCAGAGTCTGACTCGATGTCAACTCATCTGTCACCAAGTCAAACTATTGCAGTGACTTTTCACCCGTAGGATGGATTTTGATCGATCGTTGTGGGAAGCACTTTGGAACCATTCTGAACTACCTTCGGGACGGAGCTGTTCCCCTGCCAGAAACCCGTAGGGAGACGGAGGAGCTGCTGGCGGAGGCCAAGTACTACCTGGTCCAGGGCCTGGCCGACGAGTGTACCGCCGCACTGCAGGTCAGGTTTCACCGGGCTCACACATGGAATACGAACAGAACCTCACAAACAACAAAAGTCCCCACTAAGTTCAATTATATTACATTTAACATAACGCATGAACATACAGTCAATACTAAAACGATACAAGTATGACGTTACAGTCAGACAGCCATTAACCAGCCGTCTCTGGTGCCAGACTGGACCACCACACCACTGTTGCTATCGCCTCCATTTTGGCTAATTGCTTAGTAACGTAATTTGAGATTTTGAAAGTGGCTCAAATCAGATTTTAGAATTACATATAGACAGGATAGTGTAGCTGTTGGGGTGTTCGACAAAACCAGCCAGTACTGTCCATAGCGTTACTGAAGTGTATTGACCATTGCTCTGTCCACTAATAACGAAACCTGACACGCCAGACGGTTTGTTACACAGAACCGCCTGGGAAGTCATCCTTTGAAACTGTTTCTAAAAGGGGCTGGCACTTTCAATAAAAACTTGGCAGGTGATTGGATGAGCCATCTGTCAGTCACCACGGCCGTAGCTGCCAGTAGTTCCTCATAGGACGCAGATTGGTCTGAACCACTGTGGTTCGGGTTAGGGTTAGGTTAGGGTTACCTAACCCTAAGTGGATACCTAACCCTAAGTGGATAACTTGAAGCTAGTAACTAGTAACGTCCCTGCTACATGAGTGTTTGCATGAAACCATTCTCTCTTCTCTTCTGTCTTGCAGAACAAAGACACGTACGAGCCGTTTTGTAAGGTTCCTCTAGTGACATCACCAAAGGAAGAGCAGCGTCTCATCGCAACATCTAACAAGGTACTGCTTTATTTACAGACTACATGCTGAGCGGCCATCTTGGTTCTAAACACTAGCTGGGGGAGGGACTGAGTAGGCGTGTACAAAAAGATTATTATCTTCTATGATTCTGAATCTATTCCCCACTTCCAAAAACCTTTCACATCCAAAAACTAAATAAGCGATACACGTTCATGCTGTCTTTCTTAGCACACAGCAGATCAGAGATCATCACCCCCCCCATGTACTGAATCGAGAATCCATTTTTGTATCGAATCGTGATCCCAAGAATTTAAATCGAATCATGAATGACACGTGTTTATTTACAGTATGAAACTTTACATTTCCTAAAAGCCTGGTGGCTGTGATTCATACATGGCTGTCTTGATTTTGACCTTGATTAATGCAGTGATTGGAAATCAATACTATTTCTCTACAAGCTCTACTCTACAGACAATGTATATTTGTATTAAGTATAAGTATCACGACTCCATTAAACTTTAATTTGTTTCCACAGCCCACTGTCAAACTTCTGTACAACAGGAGCAACAACAAATATTCATACACCAGGTAAGACATGAGACGCGGTAGTTGTCCTTAACTGTCCCAACACTCTGTACTAACCACCGCCATGACGTCCTGCGCAGCAACTCAGACGACAACATGCTGAAGAACATCGAACTGTTCGACAAGCTGTCTCTACGCTTCAACGGGCGCGTGCTCTTCATCAAGGACGTGATCGGGGACGAGATCTGCTGCTGGTCTTTCTACGGCCAGGGCCGCAAGATAGCAGAGGTGTGCTGCACCTCCATCGTTTACGCCACAGAGAAGAAGCAGACGAAGGTAAAACGACAACATTACAATCTATCAACGTTGTGAAAGGAGACTAGATATCGTCTTAGATTTTGAATATCATGATATGCCATACATGTTGTCTTTTCATTGTTTTAAAGGCTGCATTACAGTAAAGTGATGTCATTTTCTGAACTTACCAGACTGTTCTATTATTTGCTCCTCCAGGTGGAGTTCCCAGAGGCCCGGATCTACGAGGAGACCCTCAACATCCTGCTGTACGAGTCGCAGGATGGCCGGGGCCCCGACAACGCCCTGCTGGAGGCCACGGGCGGCGCGGCCGGGCGCTCCCACCACCTCGACGAAGACGAGGAGCGCGAGCGCATCGAGCGCGTGCGGAGGATCCACATTAAACGACCCGACGACCGCACGCATCACCACCAGTGACCTCACACGTACACGACCGATCGGATCCATCCGCTCCTCCGGCCCCGCCTCCCCGGAGCGGACCTCGGTCGGCCTTTGGATTTCGCTTGTGCCTTAGATCACCGATCGCCTTTAACTCGTGCGACGAGTTCTCTCCAGCAGGCGAACGCTGACGAGAGGACAGGTCACTAGTAGTGTGTCGTGCTGAAGTGTGTGTGGCTTTTTCTTATTTGTAAGTGTAGTTGTCAACCTCGTATGCTAAGATGGGATGTTTTGTTTTATTCCATGTACATGACTTGCAATTGTTATTTTCTATTACTGCTATCCGATCGTATGCGGAAGGTATGAGTCCAACAACTGGGATTCCCACGAATCAAAGAGACTACATTGAGTAAATGTAATGCGAATCGAGTTTTAATACTAATGCATTGTTATTTTGTTGGGGTTTTTTGGTCCTTAAACATTAGTCGGAAGAACAAGATGCATACCATTTTTTAGTTTGTTATTATGTTGGTTTTTTTGTCGGCCGAAATCAGGTGTTGTACACGAAGTGGCCGCTTGGTGGCACTGTTTATTCTTAAAAAAAAAAAAAGTCCCGCAAAGCACTGTCTAATAGAACTATACCGAACTGCATATCCAAACGTATTTCTTTTCTTTTTCTATATACTCCTTTTGTCCACTTCTGATGTCATGGGTGGATTCCATGTTTCAGAGCAGTGTCTTCACCATCGCACCCATTTAGTTTTAATTAGTCACAGTCCCTTGATTCTACGAAAGGACTTGAGGGAACTTGAGCTCTGACCTGAGGTGTTGTGTACGGTTGGAGGTGGATTGAGTGATGGAGGCTGCACTAGAGATGAATGGGCGTAACCAGATAGCTCATCACCAGAAGGAAGCGACCCCTCCCCCACGGGGAGCTGAATTAGGCCGGTCCTTCGTCATATAATGTCCACTTTGTTTCACACAATGTGTTTAAAACTGTCCTCCTCACAATCACAGTACTTATAGTGCTCCTGTACAGACGTGAACATATGTATGTTTTAGATATATTTATACATTCTTTATCACAATAAATTTCTACAACTGCTTTTGCTAGTCACAGCTTTATTTTGTTTTTAGTTTGTATGAAAACATTCATAAACCACTCAATAATACAAAGGAACTATTGTACACATACCCCTTCCAGCACGAACATGAAACGATTGTGAGTAATATATGTGACTGTCACACACATTGAGTTGAATTATTCTTCAAACTATACGTCAACTATGGTGGTAATGAATGCAACACGATGTTGCTGATGTGCAGACCAGTCTACCCTGTCCTGAGACCGACTTAGTCTCCTCATCTCTCCTCCTGATGAATTATGCAAAAGGTTTCTTGTGTGTCTCTGTCTTGATCTTACACTGGTCACCGTGTCCGCACTCGTGTAGACACCTGCAAGGACAAAGACAACGTAATTCGTTTTTTTCTTGGTTCACTTCGCTACGGATGTAGACTGTTAAGAGCTGGAGAAGGTACGGTGCCACCACCCTTCACCGTCGAGGCCGGGTGTCACTCACCACCATCAGGTGTCCTGTCTTGTCCTTGTACACCATGGGCTCCTGGCCCGTGGCGAAGTCCACTGCACTCTGCTTCCCAGACTGTATTTCAATCTTGATGCTGCAGTGTAGCAAAGCAAACAGGGATTAAATAAAACATGAAGGATTGGGACTTGGTATTCGTTGGAGGTGTCCTCTGAAATCTACCCTGCTCACCTGCCCTTGACCACTTCGACGGCATTTTGTTTATTGGCCAGCATGCAGAGTTTGGTCAAGAACTCAAACAGGTGGTCACACTGAAACACTAGATCCCCCTGAAACAGCCAACAGATAAGATACTCTTAGAAGACATTCTAAATGTATCAATGATAAATTACTTGCTCAAAGACACTTATAGTATGAAACAGTCAAATATATTAAGGAATGTCCACCTAGTTTGCAAAACACTGTTCTGTTTCACTGTCTATAGAAAAGAATTGTTGATGCTTGAAAATGTGTTGTACAATAACTGTGATTCAAAGTAGTGAATGAAACAATCTCTTTATAGACACAAATACATTGATGTATCACTGTATTCATGATTAAACATGACGATAAAAGACACCATTAAGATTATGTTCACATAGTTTTTAAATAAAATAAAAACTGATTCCAGACAAGACCTTCTGCTTGGGGTCTTCACATGAGATGTGGAGAACCACGATGTTATCAGCGAGGTTACTGACCGAGATGCCTGAAATGAAAACAGTATGGACGATAATCCATATATTCCAGATTATTATGAAATACTAAAAACATGTAAAACCATAGACACACACGTCAGTGAGCTGAGCAACACGGTGGAGCTGTTCACGGACCTTTCAGGGTGGTGTACAACACCCTCTGCTTGATCTTAGCTTCCTCCACAAGATAGGCTGCGGTCTGCGTCAGGATCAGCTGCCGAGGCCTGGGCTTGAAACCCTTCCTGTCGTACTTTATCACCGGCACGCTGTACTGAAGAGGAAAACCCAAACCCAACAAAGCCGGTCGGACGTAACGCTCCTCATCACCCCAGTGTCTGTTTCATCAATAAGTATTGATCCATTATAGAGACAATAATACCTTTATACGCTCGTTCCGAATCATCTGCAGGACTTTCATGTTGATGTCTTGTTCACCTGCAATATCAAACGGTCTTGAATGAGTGGTGATTAACAAAATGACTGCACTGAACTAAGTAGGTTGAGTTTGTACGCACTGATCCTGGTGTCCAGAAACGGCTGAGCGATGCTTTGAGGATAACTGTCCTTCTTGCCTTTGAAGATGGAACTGGTAATAACCTTCATCTGCAGCTGATGGACAAAACACATCAGTCAATAATAAATAATAATATCTCATTTTACTTAGAAAGTGCTTTTCATTCAAGAAATACTGTACGAGGCTAAAAACAGTACATGCAAGTAGATCTAAAACAACAAATTAACCAAATGCTTTGCTGTATAAAACGATCTTTCAGCCCATTTTGGAATGATCTGGGTCTGCGGTGACCTCAGATGGTCCGGGAGGGTCGAGGGGTCAGCAGGACAAGACGTCCGGTCCTGCTAACATAAGATTGTTGTTGTTGGTCTTTTCTACAATATGTAACATGGGTTTGGTGTTCACCTGTGCTTTCTTCTGCGGTGTGATCCCTCTCACATACTTCCTCACCAGGAGGCGAGAGTGAATTCTGCGCAGTATATCTGTGGCCTAAACATGAAAAGTTCACAATTCCAAAGTTTAGATTGGAATATATGTTCTTAATTTGACGTCACACGATGATCAACCGTTCGGTGTCCTACCTCGGCACACACAGACGGAGCGGGGAGCCATGTGGTTTTATCCAGAACTGTTTGTGGCAGTTTGAGTTTCAGTCGGTTGAGGTAGCTCTGTCTCACGAAGGCCAGATATTCAGAGTTGTCTGTGATCTTCGCGTCTCGTCTGTTAATATAACCATTGATGAACCTGAGGGGAGAAGGATAAGGTATGAGATGAAGGTGACTCACGTTGACTCATAGACTCACATGTGATGTCTCCTTGTTTACTTCTTACTTCTTGATGACTTTCACAGCCCAGACTCTCCTCTCTCTCTCTTTTCGAGCCTGAGCTCCCCTCCAGCACGTCTCGATCTTTGTGGCTTTGGAACACAAAAAACATGTAGTCCTATTATAAGAACACCTCATGTCATATTCCTTGGCCTATACAAGCAATACCAACACATGGATCCATGGCCTGAGTGTCAGCATGTACCAGCCTCCTTCTGTTTCCTGAATTCTCCCTTGGCCCGGTATCCTCTGTATTTTGCCTGGAGCTTTGTTGCTGCAAGGTCAGGGAGTAGTGTTGAAAGATACCACAACACTTAGAATAATAATAATAACAGCAACAAGTTGTTAGAAACAATGATTCTCTCACCTAGCTCATGTTTACATCTTTCATAGGCATCCTCTGTAGCGTAAAGAGTCTTTGGATGACGGATGAATATTTTGGTTCTATAAACAAGACGAGAGACAGTGACGGTCGTCAGCATGAACCTTAGAGATCCAAGGCTAAGGTTAAGGTTGAGGTTGAGGTTAAGGCTAAGGTTAAGGCTAAGGTTAAGGTTGAGGTTAAGGTTGATGTTAAGCTCAAGGTCAAAGTTGAGGTTAAGGTTAAGTTTGAGGTTAAGGAGAACTACTCTCACCGCCCCATCTTGTACTCGTACGGCAGGTAGCCCAGGTGTTGAACCAGCACCTCCACCCCATCCATGGGCAGCCCTCTCCAGTGAGGCCAGGTGGCTGGACACAGGGGCTTGTATCTGGGAGGATACATGATAACACACCATGTACAGTACGCCAGGGGCCTGTTCACTATGTAGTAGACCTCAACGGGTCAATGGGTTCCACTACTGTTGGTCAAGTCAAGTATTAGTAGAGCCCTTAATCAGTTACAGTCTCAAAGGGCTTCACAGGCCCCACATTATACTGCCCTAAGCCCTATAAAGGGGAAAACTCCCTTAATTATTAAGGAAGGAACCTTGAGAAGGAACACAGAAGAGGGATCCCTCCTTCCAGGGATGCTTAGGAGGACAATAGGTGACATAATGGACTGACATAATGGTAGCATAAACCACCAAATAATAGATAAAGTTGTTGGTAAATAGTATCTGAGTAGTGATGTCATCTGAACCAGTCATGACTGTGAGCTAGGACTAAGGGTCAGGGTTCCCAGCAGCTCGGCGCTGGTACCTCTGTAAGAAGATCTCGTATCGCCGACGGTAAGCGAACCCAGCACGTCGGACTCTCAGGTGCTCCATCAGACCCAGGTACTTCACCTGGTGCCGGACCAGGGCCTCGTCCAACAGGCCTAGTGGGGGTGTGTGTGAGTGAGTGAGTGAGTGAGTGAGTGAGTGAGTGAGTGAGTGAGTGAGTGAGTGAGTGAGTGAGTGAGTGAGTGAGTGAGTGAATCGATGAGAGTAAAACAAACATGGATGTATTAGTACCATAAAACAACTAT
>OMKP01033413.1:2424-28521 GCA_900302375.1 Bathygadus melanobranchus
GAGAGGACTGAAGGTTAGGTTTGCTCAGGCATTATTGGTTTCCTCACAAAATGTTCTCACGCGAAATGAATGAAAAGAAAAACCGGTACGACATTTAGTCGATGGTTTCTTTGGCTGGGCGCAAACGTGCACAATGTTGGCATCGTTGTTGACATTTTTCATTTTGATTATCTGGATGTCACGGTTCTATTTTTCATTTTTGTTCTTGTAATGCAGCAATAAACTGTGTTATAGTTTGAGCTTTAGGGGATAACCATGCAGAATGCTTTCCAAAAAAAACAACAACACTTTTTAAAGCCTTATGGATGTGCCTTCCAGTTGAATCCGATTAAACTATGGATCTCTTGTCCATATTGATATGTATTGGTGGATAACGCATACTTTTGTAACTGGGTTTTAAATGTCATTTTATTTTACTTTTAGGTTTTAGTGTTAGTTTATTTTTCAGAGTTGTATTTATGAGAGTGGCTTGCATGACTTTAGTGAAGTGTCCACTTAATGATCTGAGTAGCTCCCCTCCCCCCACCCCGCCTCTCATTTATCTTCCTTATCCTAATCGGTTTGTTTGGTTGTTTTATTTTTAGCTTTAGAAGTAGTTTTTATCCAGTTTTAAGTCTTCCTTTTTTTTGAGATGCTGTCAAATAAAATGGGTACATTCTTGGTGCACTAATCACAACAGCAAGGCCGCAACTTGTCTCCGACCTCGGAACAGTTCGGGAGGTGCTCAACGAATGTTTGCGTCAGGCAACGAGCGGTCCTGCTTTGTCAGGAATGACTGAAGTCCAAACTATGTTACACTTGACGTTGATAATACTATACACAATCACATAGCTGCTTGTAAATACAATTAGTCGTCCCCCCCCACCCTCCGCCTTGCGCTCCCGTTAATATCCCCGTGTCCGAGGATGTCCTCCCCACGACGATTGACTTAAAAAAAGAAAAATACTTGCCTTAATGCTAGAGATAACATCTTTCGTAGTTACTTTTTCTCTTATAAGCCATAGTGGCTCAATGAATGAGTTCCTGTAGTTGCCGAATGATTATTAATGTGTAAAGAGACGGAGTGCCCGGCGCGCTTCAACGCGTGTCGTCGGGAGGGGCGGGGGGCGTCCGTGTACGTTGGCTACGCTCCACCCGGCGCCGTGCCACTGCAAGTCGGGGTCGTGTGGCTTCACCTCAAAAAAGTCTGTCACCGTGGGACAGCCAGAATGTGTTGCGTAAAGTTCTCGCTTTATTGACTTTATCGACAAGTCTTATTTGTGTTGAACGCTATTAATTAACTCACTTACTGTAGGCTCCGGCAATGAACATGTTCCACTCCTGCCGTTCTTGCCAGCGACACGCTAGACGTGTGCGGTTCCGCATGTGTGTGTCTGGCTGGTTTTTTAAGTCTCATTTTGACCACCATCGTACCATTCCTCTGAGGTATAGAATGGGTTTGTTTGTCTGTATAAAAAAGGGCACATTTCAGCGATGCGCCCGCTGAGTGGAGGAGGTCTGTGTCTGTGGACGCAGGACGAGAATGTTTTAAAAAGGTTGCTTTTGAAGATATACCTCTATGCATATGAGCTGGTGTTGGTCCAGTACACGACGATGAGCTTCTGTCCACTTCTTGGTGCGAAATGCTTCATTCCCGTTGTACTTCGGTTCAGATTTTGATTGATTGATTGAGTGATTTATTATTTTTGTATTTTATTTTTTTGAGTGACTTGGATCTTTAAAAAAATAAAATAATGTAGCTTAAGATACTGGTAGTCTAGAACAAAAATACTAAAAGGTCATGTTAAGATATTTTTTTCGTCTTTCCCTATACTCCATAGTATGTGTGTATATATATGTATATATATGTGTGCGTATATATATATACATATGTATATATAATATATATATATATATAATTACTAATTAATCGATCTTCATATAGGCCCTTTTTCTATGAGAGCAACTGTTGCATTAACCAATTGAAGATTTAGAGCACATACTTTGATAACAGCGGACGTTTTAAAGAGAGGGGGATCAGATCCAGGCCGACTCGGAATCAAACTGCTGTGTTTTTGGGGGGTTCAGTGTATAAACTGCCATACGTTACGACCGCATCCCACCATTCTGTGTGTGTCCAGAGGATACGAATGTAATAAAAAAACACATTTTTAAAAGGATGTGCGAGGAATGTAAGCGCTTTATTTTTAAGGAAAACAAACGACAGGGTCTTAAAAGGATGTGTGCAGCAACACATCTGCCAACATTGTTACAAAGTGACATTAACACAAAACACGGGTTACTTACTATTATACTTATATTGACCACACACCTACACACATACATACACACACACACACACCGATGTCAGCTGTGAGGTACTTGAAGCCAGAGGGGGGAAATCCTTGTCTTTGATATGTATTATTAAACACAATTATATACGTCAACACCAAATGTCTCGTGTGTGTGTGTGTGTGCGCGCGCGCATTGTTTCGTCATGAATATATATATATAGGTATATATATACACTGAAAATGTGCATTGCAGGCAGTAGACTGAACGTTGCGTCGATACTCTTCAGCCAGACCGACGCGACTATTGCTACTAGCGTGCTTCGTGTTCAGAACCAAATATCACCTGCGCTTGTGTCGTCCGTGCACAACTCTTTAATTATTTTAATTTTGTGTGTGTGTGTGTAATTTGCCATTGTTTCCACCAGAGCCCCCCCTCCTCCTCGCTCGTCCTCATCTGTTGACGTTGAGCCATGATACGGAATGTAGAATCTAAATTAACCGGAACACTTTTCTCATGACAGGTCACTTTGTAGTTAACACTGCAGATCCATTATTATACCTGTAAATATGCTTCGTAGTGGACGTGCATAAATTAAGGGAGTTTCAGTATATAGCACATGGTATTTATTTTACATTTAGTTTCATTTTCCAAACTTCTTTTTCCCTCTTTTCTTTATATATATATATATTGGTTCTGGTTTGAAGTTAATTTGCATGTTGATTTTGTTTTGCCTTTTCAAATTTGTCTTCAGTCGTTTTTCCCTTCAGTCTATATTAAAGAAAACAAACAACAATGTTGAAATACCTTGGAAGAAAAGCTATGATGACATCAACGGTTCACAGGTGCGTTCTGCCCCTACTGTCCCTCTGCAAGGGGAGGGGAAACCGCCACCGTGGACCGCTAAAACACGTCATGTTCTGATACTGTACTGTTGACACGGATAACATAACATGGATATGTCATGTGTAGGCTTTTTCTAACATTGATTATCGATACTTTGTACATCTTTATTGCAATAAATAAATCAAATGGAACAAATCAATTATTTGTCGTAATGTAGTTATTCGTGGACGACAAATAACGAAAAATGTCATTTTGGGGTAAAATCCACACTGACTGAATGAGCAGTGAATTTAGTTCAGAAAAATCTGAAATGTGCTTAGTACTTGAATTTAAATCCTGGTATAATTGTCATATCTGGGTGATGGTGGATGGTTGCAGGTGAAGGATTTGGGTTAGTAATTGCTCATCCACGATGCTGAACTTGCATATCTTCGCAGGTGCACGCAGGAAGTAGCACAGACGAGAGAGCCGAGATGGCCTTTAACATCCCTTCAGTGTTCCCACACATCCTGGAACATGTTTTAACTTGGAATATCATTTTACAGTTAGCACATAAAGCTGCACTCAGCAACTTTCAATCAAAATAAAGTGGGCTGAGTAAAAAACTGCTGATTGCAGCTTAAATGTAAAATAGTAAAAGTAAAAATATTGCAAACCAAAAAACCCAACCTTTTGTACACAGTATATTCAATTGTCTTGTTAAATGTCATTAGACCAACCAACCATTGAAACCATGTTGGCCATCTAAACGTCTTAATGAGGAACAGCATGCAGGTAAGTGGAAATTTGGTTTAAAGGGTTAGGGTTAGCCTAACCCTAACCCTAACCCTACATCCAGTTCTGTGAAAATGGGAAATAGGTCAACTGTAATTGGATCAATCTAATGGGTGACGATCTACCTCACATGACGCATGAAAAAAGTAAATATTCTGTCCCCGCTCAAGGTCACTACGTTTCATCTGCTTTTTAAAAAATAAAAACTTGAAGCTTCACAGATGGGGACCAACAAGCACCGTAGGTTTTTCAACCCTACGACCCTACAGTCTGTTCAGCAAACAGCATAGGCACCCGTCGTATCTTATAACCCAGAGTGGGGCCAGCGTGAACAGAACTGCTTCTGTGACCAACGTCCCGGATCTAAGCCGGACGCTTCCAGGCTTTGGTATGAAAAGAGTATACGAAAGATGTTGTACGCAGGATGTTGGTGTGTAGTCTGCTTTTAATTATGTTGAAATGCAACAACACATCAGTGACACATACAGAAACGTAAGAAGTCACATTGCAGACCTCCAGCCCATGAAAACAGCGGAACAATGGCGTCTTTTCCAATGACCCAGTTCTGTGAGCCACAGCATGGGTTAAACCTTTGTTCCACATCCCTGGTCCCACACAGGGTCTTCACTATGAAAAGGCCTATTGATCAACTGTTCACTTCATCGCAAGACAGCGGATCAGCCTCTCTCTCTCCTGCCTAGTTTACCACTATTGTTTCATGACTAGTTCATTCATCTTGTCTTTAGAGATAGTAGATCTGACATGGTGGACTGCTACTTAGCCTAACACACATAGTTGAGAGACTTGGGTTGATTTCACACTTGGTAAAACAACACCGATGTTTTGTGAATACATTTAATACTTAAAAGGTGCAATAAGTCATCTTTCTGTAAAACAAAGTAATCTGTCTGACCCATCAGCACTGAGTTCACTGCTTCGAAACAATACTTTGTCAAACACCGTATTCATTTTGCATTTAAATGTTTATTTCTTTGCTGCTCGATGACTTATTGCACCTTTAATCTTAGTCTTTAAGGACGCATTCTGCTGTCCAAAGAAACAGCATTGGAAACTCTTTCACTTGACGTTAATTGGAGTTTGGACAACCATGCAAGTCTACAACAGACAAGATAGGCGTTTATCTGTTGATAAGCAGTAGTTCTGAGCAGGAGAAGAAACTGATATACCCCCTGATATAGTTCATGTTTAAGAATTCATACAAAATTAGGCAGGACTTACGGACATTTGTTAATGAAAAGAAATCTAATCTTCATGTTAATGTCTAAGGAAAATAGTTAAATATTGTTTTACAAAAAACAAATATTTCAATTACTAGATAAAACATTTAAAACAAATAAGCATAAATAACCTAAAATGTTTTAAAAACATAAAATCTATATAATCTATTAGGAATAAATTCAATAGTGTATTAATCTGTTTCACCTATATGTCTACAATTCAACCTGAGTTCAACTTAAATTGGCTCTGTTTTATGTCTACAGTAAAATCTTTCCAGAGATGATGTCATCATACAGACTAGGAGAAAGGGAAATGTAGTCTTTCTGAGAGAGAGACAGGAAGTACAGGGGCTCCTCGACTACTTCTGGGTTGAAGCCCTCTTGGACCAATTTCCCCTTTTGTTGTTTGAACGTCTCGGTCATATCCGGGGAGGTCTTCAGAAAAAGCAGAAAGTTAAGGGGAGAGTTTAATCTCAGATTTAATTTCAATATTTTAAAATAACTTAAAAATATAAAAATACATCAAATGAAAAATAACTAGGGCTGTTAAGTGATCAACAACATTAATGACATGCTTCGTGATTAATTAATCCAATTAGTCGCACTTGAGATTTTCAATTCAAATGGATTTTGGTCGATGAGATATTTTTTCTAGAATTAATTCATCAAAATGAACACTTATTTTGACAACCCTAAAAATAACATGTATTCTCCTTACCTGAATTCTGAGAAACCATGGCCACGCATAGGACGGGAGTCTTCGGACTAAATGTTTGTAGATTTCAACACCGTCTAATTTGTGATCCGGTTTTAAGATTATTGCCGCCATGCCCACCCGACCTTCATATCCTGTCCAAGAAAAGAGGAACAGTTCCTGGTTGTAGAGTATATCTTGCATGTCTGATTCCTAGTCTGCTTCTAGCTTACCCCTCTGGCCTACATAATATCCTGAATGCCCCAGAACAGAGACAGGGCCTCTGTCCTGTCCAACACAGTCTTTTGGGTGAGACATCAAACCGAGGTCCTGACTCCCTGGGGCTCACTGTTCCCAGGGTTTGTACCAAGCATGGTAAAGCAGCTTTTAGTTTTCATGCACCACAGCTCAACTTTTAATTAAAAAGTCTGCAGCTTATTATAAGTTAAATAAATCTTACAGTTATCAATCAATCTTAAAGTTAAATAAATAAAACTATTTATTGTATTTAACATTTCTCCTTTTCTTGTTTTCCTTTGTAAAGCACTATGAATGGCCTTGTGTTTGAATGGTGCTGTATAAATAAACTTGCCTTGCTTTCTGGTCATTAAAGATCCCATGGTACTCGTTGCAAGAGCAGGGGTGCTAACCCCGGTGGCCTAGCCAAATTCCCAACCTGGTTCTCGTACCAACACAGCCACTTAAACACCCTCGTCTCTAATTGGATAGTCTAATTCCCCGCCTCTCCGGTGTGTGGTGAGCGCTTTGGGTTTCTTGAAAAGCACTATTATAAATTCAATCAATTATCGTTCCTTGTGGTCGTCCATAAATGAAGGTGTCGGTAGCGTCACCTACCTGGCACGGTGACTCCATAGACGTTCACCTCCTGGAGAAAGTCCAGGCTACCCAAAGCCTCAGAGACCTCTGTAGTGGCCACATTTTCTCCTTTCCATCTACAAGACACAACACATTTCGTGGAAACAATGCACATCGATGGATTAGAAATCATATTACGTACTACTAATCTACAATGTGTATTTATACCGGCACGCATGGACAACATTATGTTTACTTATAAGAAAGCGCATAATAAATAACTTTTATTCAATAAGATAAAGGTTAAGTATATGAATTAGACAGTGTATGATTGTTGATGGTTCCATGCAGAAATCTTGATCAGATGCAATTAAGAATTTGGTATCATACAAACAGTTAAAACATGAAAGATAGAAACACATTATGCAATACAGACGATATTAACAATATACCACCTCAACCGTCTAATGTTTAAATGTAGTAACATTGCTGCTGCTCATATTGTGTATATGGACATATTTTCTTGATATTTGTCCTACAAAAAATATCTCTCTTCTACGACTGTCCTGTACGTTCTGTTGTGACACCCAAATGTCCCGTCTGGGATTATTAACACACCGTCTCATTTTAAGAAGAGCTTACCTGAACGTGTCTCCGATGCGGTCGCAGAAGTAGAGGAAGTTCCTGCTGTCACAAAGGAGCAGGTCTCCGGTGTTGAAGAAGACGTCTCCTGGCCGGAAAACATCCCTGAGGACTTTCTTCTCCGACTGGACCTTGTTCCCGGCGTAGCCCAGGAACTGGCTGGTGGCCGACAGGGGAGCCACCAACATACCGGCCTCCCCTGTACGTATTAAAATCTCATATTAGTAGTAGCAGGGTGGGTGCTAAACACTTGTGCGATTCAATTTGAAGAAGGGAATAACAATAGTTAAACCTGCACTATTTACATGTTGCCATTAGCAGCCTCTAGTGGACTGAGTAGTAGCTAGAGTAATAGCTGGATACTTTTCTGTCATCTGAGATTTGTGGGTGGCAAAAGTGGAAAAATTCCCTGGATGGATTGACTCATGGATTCCTGAGAAACTTTCCAGTTCCGATACTTTTTTATGGAAAAAAAGCTTTCCACAGCAAGGAAAAGTGCATCACATAGTGAGTTTTTGGGAGAGTGAGTGGATCACACCTCATTCACTCACTCGGTGTGCGACGAGAATGCTCACCATACATTGGCTATCACAGTGGACAGGTGAGGATTCAAACTGTCCAATTAGAGACCATAGGGGTAATTAGGGGGCCATGTTGGTGCAAGAGCCAGGATGGGACTCTTGCCATGAGTGCTATGGGAGCGTCTTACAGCTGAAAGTGACAGATTACAACATTCGACCAACAACTACTTTAACTATCTGTAGAGATTCCCTCAGAAAACATTCATAGTCGAAAGTCAACGATCATGTTACCTGTTTGTACTCTTATGCATCTTCCGGCGTCATCGCGGGTAGGCTCATATGTTTTGGGATCATATTTCAAGAGCTCAAAGGGCATAGAAAGCTAAAAGGAGAAGCAAAACCCATGCTTAATGTATGTCCATGTTGGCAGGGTCCGTAATGTAATGAACACCTGCCAGTAGCCAATGGTGGATAGATTAGACCATTTGGCAGGTATGTGTTACATATTATAACAATTGCTGTGCTGGTACATTTTTCCTCTATGGCAGGTAAAAAGACCAAATTCTAGCGAATGAATCAAGTTACGTTGTGCATGTTTGTGACCGACCTTGTTAAAATAGCTGGCCCTCCCGACGGGCCCGATCTCATCGGTGTAGTTAAGCAATCCTAGGCTGGCTTCGGTCAGACCGTACCCTTCTCGTATCTTGATTTTCCCAAAGCGCCGCGCAAACTCCCTCCACACGTCCGGCCGCAGGCCACTCCCCGCCGCCAGCCGCACGCAGTGAGCGCCCTCCTCTGGAACCTGATGGAAAGACCGTGAGAATACTGAACGACGGTAGCTTTCTCAGGCGAAACACCATGCATAACCCATTGCACATTATAGCAATACAGCAGAAGCTGTTGGTTCATCGTTCACTAAATCTTAAGATCGATGAAAGAAGACATTGATTTGGTATATCTCAGAAATAGACATAGCTCATTTGCTATGTAATTAATTTAATTACTACTACCCTATTTTTGTGTTACATGGAAGAAAGGTTTTCGGCTGTGCATATTAATGACCAATGAAATGTAGAGAACACGTCATACCCAGGGGTGGTTGACCAAGTAGCGGCAGAGCTCTCCTATGTACTGGAAAACCGTCACATCGTATTTCACGCAGTCCTTCCAAAACTGACTGGCAGAAAATTTCTTCTTCAATACACATGTTGCACCTGGTTGATAGGGAAGGAAGCAAGAGTTATTGTTCTTATTTCAAGTAAATGATCCATGTAGGTGTTCTGTGCAATACAGTTGCAACTATGACCCAGTTTACACAAGTGTTTTGAATCTCTCTTCAAATCACATTGAAAACGGTTGTGAGACCGCGACACAAGGAGTCACATTTCCTCTGTCTAAACAGGTGGGAACGGCTGTATCAGAGATTCAAACAACCATTGTCAAACCGACTTCCATCTGGATTAACTCGCGGTATGTTCTCGTCCAGACAGAATCTGCCGCAGAAGTGTTAACATGCTTACGTCACCGGTTGTTAACCAATAATAAACAATGGGTCGTCATATGCACATTTATCGGAAACGTCACCATGGTGTGCGTACTTTTGAGACTGTTGTGTGAGCGTGTTGTGCTTTTCACGTATGAGTTTTTGAAGATCTCGATGCAAAAAAAGACCGTAGAATCGACATGTCTCTCTTGAAAACAAGGCCTATGATCTATACCATTAAAAGGCGTTCAATTCAATTAAAAATGGAATTCAAAACAGTAGAATGACTGAAATCAATTAAATGCTTTGGCAACTCTGAAGTATAAGTCGGAAGACACCTTAGAAGAATCATTACCCAGCTGTATGCACCCTCCCACCCCCAGCAGGGAGGCAGACATGTGGTACAGAGGAAGAGTGATGTAGACGACGTCATCAGCTGTGACGCCACATAGCCGAAGGAAGGCCATGCTCCCGATGGCTTTAAGGTGACCCAACCGCGCCGCTTTAGAATGACCTACAAAATAAAAGCGTGACACAAGAGATAAATGTGAAAAAATAAAAGAAATACAAAATCAGAGCTTAGATTATTTTTTAGAGAAAAACCCATAAATGATTATTGCAATGTAATTAACAATAATATTAACATATTAATATATTATATAATGATAGTATTTGTATTGCTGTCATTTTTACAATTCATTATTCAAAAACAGACAAATAGTGGAACTCCTACATATTTGTTTTGGTTCAGGAAAAAAAGTAGATTTGAAAGCTGTGTATTTGCAAAAAATACAGTGATCATGTGCTTCTATTTTCTCAAAGCTTGGCAGCTTTGTTCTAATGTCTCATTAGAAGACACCGATGTCTCATAGGTAAGATGTTCCAGATCTTGCCTGAGACACCTATAAAATGTCATATATGTGCCATTTCGGCAGTAGCTCAGGAGGTAGAACAGTTGTCTGGCAACCGGAAGGTTGCTGGTTCAATCCCTGGCTCCGCCTAGTGTCGAGGTGTCCCTGAGCAAGACACCTAACCCTAACTGCACCCGACGAGCTGGCTGTTGCCTTGCATGGTTGACACCGCCGTCAGTGTATGAATGGGTGAATGTGAGGCAATGTAAAGCGCTTTGGATAAAAGCGCTTTATGAATGCAATCCATTTACCATTCCCCTGAATACGTGGAGGAGGCCCTTGCATATATAAAAATGCATGACCAATGGGTAAATAAATGCCTGGCCAACAAACTGACTGCAGTTTCCTGTAACAAATGACTTCCTCTTTCTTTAACGCCACGGTCGGTAAATACAACGTACACATGGAACGCAGTTGTGGAAACTATCTGGATCACCCTGTGTTGAAGAAACACCAGCCCACCGGTCCAGAACAACAGAACACACGCACGCAATGTGAACGCAAGATACCAAGCCGCTCCAGAACCTTCAGCGTGTGCCTATAACAGAGCATATCTGCCGGCAGCACCTTGCTTCCACACCGACGCAGTGACCTCTGCTGAGGGGGACGTGTTCAGACCTCTGGAGGTCTCTCCATCCTGTAAGGGGGTCCCCTGGGTTGAGCATTTCCTCAAGTATTCCTCCCTCCCCCCCTTAAATACCGATAGGCCCCCAGTCAAAGTCACCGTCTTCACCGCCTGTGAATAGCTTTGGGTATGGCATTCCAGAGTTGCTTGAATGGTTTTCTAAAAAAAACACACAAAAAAAACCTCTCTGGAGGCCAGCCAGTCTCAAGCCATTCTGTAGTCGGTGTCTCTCCAAACCTCCTCTCACACATTGCCTTTGTTTTGTTTGCGCAGACAGCTTTTTTGGCCCATCAATATGCATCTGCTGAAACTGGAGTGGACTGTACCGACAGGAAGGACACACCTGACAGCACCCCCTCACCGCTGCTGTCCTCCTAACAGCTTCTTGGGTTGCTGCGATCGGATTAACCTAATGACCGTATGATGAGGATTGGTTGACAGCCAGTTGCTCCTCTTTTCACCAGCGTCCAAAACATATGACCTCAAGTCTAATGAAATTGCTGCAAAGTGCATCATCCACCTTTGGCTCAAGGTATCCTGGCCGATACCAAAGGTGCGTTCCATTCGAACTGGGAAGTCCGAATTTCCAAGTGGGAAATTTCAACTGGAACACCCCCCGAAGTCGGATTTCCGACTCGGAAAGTCGGAATAACCTCACAACTCCGACCTCAAATCCAAGATGGCTGCTCTGTGCATCAACATAAGTGAAAGCTGTGGTAATATACTGTTTATTAGCTCTTCGGTCTTATTTGTGTCTCATTAAATCAGTCATACACACAGTACAGTGCAACTTCTCTATGGACATGTTGCTACAGTGTTTGCATGCACAAAATACAGTGTAATGCATGCTTATCAACTGGTATTACTAACCTGGCTAGAACTGGTATTGCTAATGGTTGTGCAACTTCCGACTTCCAAGATAAATGGAACGCAGCACAAGTACAGTCATGGGCAACCTTGTCATTATGGAAAACCCAGATTACCACAAAACCAGAGTAAAAACCTACCTCTCTTGGGTTAAAATCAGCCAATCACCCTAGGCTGAACATGAAAAGAAACTAATATCCCACAGGTCTATAGATAGGTGTGCATCTGCTTATTCTGTTGATAGTTTCTTTACTGAATGAGCTACTGAATGTAGCTCCCATGCTAATGTAGCTTGTTTCACAGTTTCTTTTGCCTCCATTTTAAGAGAGCTGGGTGGGGTCCTACGGGTTTCAGGTCATGTAGCTAGTAGCATGTAGTTAATGTGAGGTTAGGGTTAGAAATAAATGCATTTCTTTGTGCTGATTTTCAATTAGATGATTCCTAAAATAATTCATTGAGTTTGGAGATGATTTTCCAAGACAGAAAAGGCTAAAAACTACTCAAACAGCAAATAATCGATGTACATACTAAACATCCAAAGGCAACACAATTTAAGGGGACTTCAGTCTTTTCTCAAGAAATACTGATTTTGTGCAAAGTCGTTTAAACTCAATATATGAAATGACAAAACATTACCAGTAGTCCCTGAAGTGAATATGAAGAGGAAGTTAGACATGATGTTAACTTCAGGACGATCAGGCAAAGGCTCTTCAGACACCTTCTCCAGTTTATCCAGTAGACTGTTGAAGCCATCACCAGGAGCACTGTGGTCTACGGTCCACAAGGAAATATCACCATCCTTTAGGGTGGGCAGCGCCTCTTCTAAAGAAGCCACTAGATCTGTATCAAAATGAGTTTGTCAATGAATTACTCAACATGGACAGTACTCATTAGGGTAGGTACACTGTAGATACAACCTATTGGGTAGCTTTCAAAACAATATACAATGACAATAAACGTCTCTCCCTATAAAATTAACATAACGATAATATCTTAATTGTGACCCGAATTAATGCCTCCCCGTGGAGTCTTAAAGAGGCTCCTATGGATCGTGACAACACTGGGGGCTCCAGTCTGTTGAATCTAACAAGACTGTTATTATAGATTCATACACAAACATTGACTAAAATATATCATCATTCAACTATGCATTTGGAGTAGGCCGTGTTTATTTTGACATCGAAAACGACATCTTATGAGGTTTTCAGTTCTTGGTCTTTGGAGGTATGCTCCCACAAACATTTCAGAAATCCAACTGGAGCCATGCGATGAATGCAAATTGCCCATTTGCAATGTCAACAGCTGACTTGTGTAAAGTGACAGATATACTGCAAGACCTACCTGCGCCCACAACCAGTGATGTGGCCCCACAGCTCTGCAAACAACACAGGAGGGAGGATGCCTTGATGTTGAAGTTGAGAAAAGCGACTTCACAGCCTAGTTTGCACAGCCCGAACCATACACAAACGAAGTCAGGGTGATTGCACATGAGAAGCGCCACAACATCGCCCATCTTTAAAGATCCTTCCTTTCTGAACACTCTGGCAAATTGGTTGCTTCTTTTGTCAACATCTTGGTACGTGAGTGACAGGCTTTCGAAGATTATGAAGGGTTTGTTAGGGGTCTTTCTCGCCTGGTAGAGGAACGAGTCGAGGTATGTCACGACTCCCTTCCGCATACGAGTCTGCGTCGCCTTTTTAAACCTCCAAAGTTTCAAGTAGTAAATCAGATCCTCTACAAAGAACGGACGCGTGATCCATTGGTATAGAAAAACAGCGAGGAGTCCTGTCGAAAATGTTGCCAACAACCACGCGATCATTTTAAACCCGCAGGGGCGTCAACGCAGATCGCTCTTAACTTTGTGAACTTTCTGCACTCTTTCGCCCAAAACTTTAAATAGCTGCCTATAAAGCA
Source organism: Bathygadus melanobranchus (assembly GCA_900302375.1). Lineage (NCBI taxonomy): Eukaryota > Metazoa > Chordata > Actinopteri > Gadiformes > Macrouridae > Bathygadus > Bathygadus melanobranchus. The sequence continues at coordinate 16,027 of OMKP01033413.1, forward strand.
TGGGGAGCCGCGCATGCCCTGGAACCCCCGCAGCCAAGATTATGGAACAATAGGCCAATTTCAATATAGATAGGGGCGCCCCTCCCACAATATGCATGATCTCTGACATTCCCTCCAGGATATAGGACAGAGACTACACGACTTAAACATATTTAACCCTAACCCTAACCCTTCAAATGCTGGAACATATCGAGGAAAATCCCAAAAGTTTTTGTCGTTGTTTTTATTTTAGGACTGTTAAATGTTGTAAAAGTCAGACAATGTCCATTTTTATCTTTGAGATATTATTGTTGAGATGTTATTTTCTTTTTCACATTACCAAATTCCATGACGAAAGCTATCTGACACCCAAATGAACATTTACTTAAGTCATACACGCTAAAAAAATATGCTGTTTTCATTGAAAGACAAATAAAAAAAAGTCTTTGGACTGATGTTCCCCAGACACTCCTAAGTGAGTCAACATGTGCTACTCTGAACTACAGCATATTATCTTATCATTTATCAGAGATATTTTACTACAGGATATTATATTTAAAATATACTGTTCATATTTTAGTATTTTTTCTATAACAGAACAATGTGGAACATACATAGCATGAAAATACAAGACATATACAGGAACATTACAGAACATGAAAATACAAATGTAAATGATAAATACAATACAATAGGGAACATTACACGGTACAGAACATGAAAATATAAAACAAGAACGTTACATGGTACAGAACATGGAAATACAATACAATAGGGAACATTACTGGTACAGAACATGAGAATACAATACAATAGGGAAAATAACTGGCACAGAACATGAAAATATAAGACAGGACAATAACAGAACAAACTATATAATTACAAAACAATTACAGTGGGGGGGCATTACACCAGACCAAATACATGAAAACACAATTACTAAGTTAGTAGGGTTAGTTCCATCACAACATGATTGATGCCTCCTATAAGTCATATTCAGACTGATCAGTTTTTGATCTGCTTTGGATACAAGCATCCACCAAATGGTGAATATATATATCAACTATATTGAGATGAAATTATAGCACATTGTATCTTCTATCATAATGAAATGTGGGCGACAGTAGCTCAGTGGGTAGAGCGGTTGTCCAGCAACCGGAAGGTTGCTGGACAACCGCCTAGCTAATTATTGGGGTGTCCCTGAGCAAAACACCTAACCCTAACTGCTCCCGACGAGCTGGTAGTTGCCTTGTATGGATGACACCGCCGTCGGTGTATGAATGGGTGAATGTGAGGCAAATGTAAAGCGCTATATAAATGCAGTCCAAAGAAATAACTGAATTGAAATACATTGTTTAATGCTTATTATTATATTGTGTTTTGAAGTCATCTATACTGTATATAGAATGTTCATCTGACACATTTCGATGAAAATACTTCAACATCCAACAACCGTCATATATGACAGAGGAAGCCTAAAACAAATGCCAAAAAAACATTTGATTCGATTTTTCATCTTATGATTAGGCCTGCATTTGAAATGACGATGATTGTAATTAACTCCCTTTGAAATGGTAATCCAAAGCTGTTGTGTAGTAGGCTGTTGGAATAGGCTGTGGAAGTGATCTTGTGAGAGCAAAGAAATTCTTGTAATACTAAAGCCGTGTATAGTTGGTTTGATTCATCTGAATGAGAGAGTAGGCCTGTATACACCGCAGCCCTCGATGTCCGAGCTTTCCCTGAAGTTAGGTCTCACTCTTCGGACGGTTATCGTAGAATAGGCCTTATACTGATGTGTCTTCTTCAACCTTTGAACATTCAGGCACTGATAAGCATGTTTCCATGAGAACATCGCCTATGTGAATTGTTTCAAGTCACAATAGGTCAAAGGGCACGTTAGGTGATTCTGCTAAAAGTCAATACAAGCATAAGTCTACATACACAAATAGTCCAAATATCGATTTGGACGGGTGATTTGTTATTTATCTACAATATTATTAATATTAGATGTTTGAATGTAAAAGAAATGTAAGCCAATAGTTAAAATAGGCCTACTCAATTTAAGCAAATTACATGTAGTTCCTTATTTAGTCAAACGGTGGCACTATAGTGTAGGAGTTTGAAGTGACCATTTGAGACGTTAGCTTCATCCTCGAAGTAGACCTTCATTAGCCTACATCTAATTGAATGTCGGAGTAAACAATTGACGTGTTTGATTCTAATTAAAAAAACACTTTACATATACTTTGCATAACTGTCCCTAAGCAGCCTATTCATGCTATTGTCAATGACATCAAGGAGTAGGCTAGCCTCCCCACCAACCTCGTGTGTCATCGGATATCAGGCCACAATAGAGCTCTTAATATGATTTAGACGAGAGCACTATGTCATGTATATATCTACTTTAATTACTCCTGTTGTACACGCTACGTCCACAGGGGGGCGCCAGAACACCGGTCGCGTCGGGGTCCTGCACTAACCTGTCGGGGGCTATTTCGCAATAACGACCGGCTCGCTGTACATTATGCCTTACATAATTAACAAAACGTATTTTTAACGCATAGTTGTGGCGTCTAAACAATGTAATAGTGGCGCTGCGCCACCAGCCTCCTTTCCTGCGCATCCATGCATTTCAAAATAGGGCTGTCGAGACGAGGACATTTAGTTGACGAAATCCTGGGCCCTGATTCAAGAAGCTGGATTTAACTAGTTATGTTAAGTCACAATTAAGGGAATGGGTGAATTTTCGGTTCCTGATACCAAGCTTAGACTAATCTCACTCGGTTTCCCGTGGCAATGCCACGCCGTGAGCCTGATCTGGAGCAAACCTAGTACACAACAGTTCAGCCCAGAGATAACGGCGACCCCACCTTCTAACAGCTCATTGGTTCAGATAATGGCAACCAACCAACTTGTGGGCCTATTCCAAGGCGCACAATGTTTCCTCTTTGTTAGTGACAGTATTTCAATCGAAGTGGCGTGTCTAGATTTAAGTTATAGGAGACTCTGAATGCAAATGAACCGACGGGGGCGTCAACCAATAAACGCCTGGGCATTCCCTGGATGGTCACATTTTCAGGGTGCGATAGATGAAGCCTGTCATGAACGCGCATTTTCCAGGTTCAAACCATCGAGTGAACTCGTCCCCGAGATCGAAATCAGCTGAAACCAAAATCCGCGACAGTACAGGGATGCGCTCGCCAGAGTTGGAGTCCTCCTAACCAGCTCCTTGAAATATAGCCTCACTTGTTTTTCCCCAAAGCATCTTGGAAGTTGTCTGGGAGGTCGTCATGTATTTCTTCCACGAGTGGCTGTCAGCTGTAGCGGCGGGCGTGTTTTCCCTCCATGTGTTGCAGAAACTGTTTTTCCCGTACTTTTGGAAGGATGTTTTCTTTCTGTGGAAAATAATCACGTACGGCATGAAGCTGGAGCTTTTCAAGCTGACGTCCAAAGTGGTCACTGTGCTGGACACGTTTGTTGAACAGGCGCAGCGTATCCCAGACAAACCATTCCTGATTTATGAAGGAGAGGTACACACGTATCGCGACATTGATCGGCGCAGTAACCAAATCGCCAATGTGTTCCTGCAACAGGGGACACTGCGAAAGGGAGACTGCGTTGCGCTCCTCATGAACAACGAGCCCGACTTCGTGTGTGTGTGGTTCGGCCTGGCCAAACTGGGATGTGCCGTCGCTTTCTTGAACACAAACATAAAGTCGAAGTCGATGCTGCATTGTTTCAACTGTTGTGGGGCCAAAACCCTTCTTGTTGGCGCAGGTAACACGTGCTTTCTAATGTGTAGCCCGTTGTCTTGTTTGTTTTGCTGCTGTTTTATGTCACAACTGTGCCCTGGTTTTCCTATTACACACACGTGCACAAACACTGGGGCGCTGTCATAGATTGGTGGATAACAAGACAGCTCAGACATGATAACATTGACAACAGAGATGCTTATAGTACGTGAAGATTGCCTCACATTATTAGGAGGACTAGTTGTGATACACTTTTTCTACTTCAACCGTTGACACAAAGCTCCATCATTTCCAGCTGTTTACTTAAACTGCCTGAAAGGAATTTAACAGGAATCTATCTGGATTCCCATGATAGCAGATAAGTGTACATTACCCAAACAACAGTGTTCTGTTCAGCAGATCTAACTGTTTAACTTAACTAGTAATACAGCAACTGCATTGATCTCGTAATATCCTCAACTTGGTTGATCAAACGCAGCCAATATTCATGTGTGTTTGCCTTTTTGACCTTAAAAAGATATTTTAAATTGCGAAACGTCCACTGTACTATCCAGTCCGCTGACACTCCTATTGGCACATCGATAGTGAGTCAACATCTCATGTTCGGTCCAGTCTGACTTATCAGCAAAGCAACAGTGATACCACATCTTCACAAAAAGGGTCACCCCACACCATGTTAAGAGATGCTTAAATAGGTCTCCCATTGTGTAGATGTCTCATGTGTCCACTTAAAACAATCTGGAAGTCTGTAGCTGTTGTAGCCATGCAGGTAAATCTGCACGAGCACATCAACGTAACAACATTTTGGGATTCCCAGACCTGATGGCATGCCTGGATGATGTTCTACCCAGCCTGCATGAGGATAACATTGAAGTGTGGGTGATGAAGAGGGAGAGTGGAGGGGACACCCTTGTCCACACCTTGCTAGACAAGATGGATTGTGCCCCGGACCAGCCGGTTCCAGCCAGTTTGCGTGCCGCCACCTCCATCAAGACCCCCGTCATGTACATCTTCACCTCGGGAACCACCGGTGAGCAATGTGGTATTTTGTTTCCCTACAGAGAGCCACGCATCCTCTGAACAACAGAGAGCTGAAGAGTGATTCTATACATGCAGAAGGTGTGTTAAAAAGGTGCATTAAGTAACAGGTATAGGGTTGGGTTTACCTACCACTGTCCTGCCGCCCTAATCTTTGTTAAGTTATGTGGTTCAGTGTTTATAAGCTTTGTGTTGATTTTGTTTCAAGACATTACCATTAATCATGTAATCATTTTGAATCACATAGTTGTAAGCTGCGTTATGGAGGGATTAACTTTGTAGATGGTCTTGCACCTGTAGCAACATAGTGATGATAACAGAAATTGTGAGCCTGTAGTTCAGCAAACAGACAGATAACAAGGAAAAAGGAAGTGTAAAGACTAAAGGCTATCCTACCTCAAACCTAACCAGAGTGAGTAATGTCCATGTGAATCCTGACTCGCAGCTCATTTACTGGTAACGACTTGCTTGTGGTTCAGAGTTAAAGGCACTCAAAGAGCCGACACCTAAGGAATTCTAGCCAAACTCCTTTCGTCATAATAACAAGAACAACAACAGCAGTATCAACAGTCAGTGCCTGAGGGTTACAGTACAACCACTATATGTATATACACATTATATATTTATTTTCCAGACACCCTGCAATGCAAACAGATTCAGAATATTTCTGTTGAGAACCATTGTGATTGTATATGTGGCCCTAAACATCCTATCACTTCATTAGTTGGTGTCTACCTATGTTGATATTGGCGCCAATGTTGTACCAATATAATTGGCCAATGATGACCAATGACATTGTACTTATGTGTTCTTCTTAATCCTTTGTGTAGCAGTGCACCAAGATAAGTTCCTTGTAAGAAACCACAGACATTTCTTGGGGGTGCTGTGGCTTTCCTATTGTAGCTACGGCACCCCCAAGCCCCTCTCTGGTGCCGCGATGTAGCCAAGTAAATGTGTTAACTTACTTGGCTAATAAACACATGCAGATAGGTTCCCTTGTGAAACCAGGAATGCTCAACCAATGAATAGAATCAATCAATTGAACACAAGTGTACAACTGTGTTTTCCCCACTGATACTAAATACGTCAAACACAGAGGGACAACTTCCCCACAGAGGATAGTGGAGTTATTTATCGGGATACGTAGAAAAACACATCAAGAGGTTGTTGTGGAATTTCCCAGAGACAAAACTGTTCAAGCGTTACGTACAAGTATTGCATTACGTATTGTGTTTATTGTGTGACTTCAATCTCCCGCAATTGCCTTAGGTCTTCCCAAGGCTGCGGTGATTACACACTTGCAGACGTTGAAGGCGGCTGCGGGCCTCTGGGTGTTTGGTGGAAAGTCAGACGACATAGTGTACATACCGCTTCCTCTCTACCACAGCGCCGCCTCCATGATCGGCATCGGGGGGACACTCCGGTTGGGTAGGCTACCGAGTCAAGTCCATTGTATTTATATATAGCCCTTCTTAAGCAAAGTTATGGTGTCAAAGCCCAGAGGGAAATAACCTTGGGAAGGGACGCAGAAGAGTCCACTTAACATGTCATAATTTCTGCGGAACAGCATGTGACGTCGTGGTTAGGGTTAGGCCCTGTTCCATAACGTTGTGACCCACGACATCCTGTTACATACATGTCTTTTTACATGTGTAATTACACTGCAACACTGATCACTGTTAGGTAAAGTGTTACTGTTTAGTGCCTTTCATGTTATTGCCATGGCCCATGTGTTAATTTAGTGGGACAATGAATTCAAACTGGACCTTAGAACAAAGGACATTTGTTCAGTAGTCCTACAGTGGTTGTTTTTCTTATGTACATTACAAATTAGCCAAATACACAAATCTATTCCACTGCAACTTACATTTACATTTAGAGCATTTGGCAGACGCTTTTATCCAAAGCGACTTTGGAAAAAAAAATAAAACAAAAAAAGTAACACATTTGTCGAAAGAGGGAGACAACAATATATCGCTGAAGGTAGAGTGCAATTAGAACAGAACAAGTTACAAGCATTCCTGGTTGCCAGGTCAATAGAACACTTAGTCACCGATTAGAATGTTATTGAGAATATGTGCTCCATGTGACTTTAAAGCCCCAGGCTTAGGGCTAAAATTTCTGGTAAGCACCAGACAATTCCAATGGTCAATTGGCATCTTGAAAGGGAACATCGCCAATAATTCCAGTCAGCAAACAAAGCAGTCCCTCTGTGGATGCACGTATTCCCTTCAATTAACATCCTCATTAGTGGCAGTGGAAGGAAGTGTTTATCCACACGTACGCCCATCAGCCTAACCAAAGCCGTCCCCGTTCTTTGGCTGGCATATTTTTAGAAAATAATAGTTTCTTTTTGTTTATTTTGTTTAGATTTTGCATCATTTAGTAATTTAGTGTTTTTGTTACATTGTAGTCACTTGGTATGTGCTGTTCCTTTGAAATTAAGTCATTGTAAATTCAAAAAGTAACCATTCCAGTGGACCTATCTTTTTCCGACTATGCCAACTGCAAGTAAAGTTCATTGTCAAAGATTAACTTCCTGAACATGATGTTCTTTAATAGTGGCTCCCCCAAATACTAGGTTTTCACTTTCAACTTACAAATGTAGACTTTGCATGTTCTTATCTCTGTTATATTTACATTGGACATTGAATAGGCCCGATGGTTTGTGCGCTTATCTATGAATGAAGACTTGTGTAATGTACTTCATTGTGACATCACAGTTGTCATTTTTCTAAAAGTCCCGTTCATGTTCATGTACTTAATCGCCGTGCTGTAGGCGCAACTTGCATCTTGAAGAAGAAGTTCTCGGCCTCCAAGTTCTGGAGTGACTGTAGAACATATGACGTGACCATCTTCCAGTATATTGGTGAGCTCTGCCGATACCTCTGCAACCAGCCCAAGGTACTGCCCTGTTTAACAATGTCTCATTATCTTGTTAGTGTGCCGCAAACATTCGGAGGCGAAAGCTGATATAACAGTGTGTATGGAATTGTATTTTTAATTTGTGTCGTTTCTAATCTTCCTGTCACACCTCACACACGGGGCCTCTAAAGAAAAGGGACATTTACGTTGACGTTGCTGTACAACACACATGTGAACATTCCACCACAGTCACTTTGTACATAACTGTGTTTTCTGTGGCTGCAAGACAACTACAGTCCTTGTTTTGGCCTTGTTTTGGTCGTCCCACCGAGGACACACTCACACAGACACTCATTCACTCACTCACTCACTCACTCACACACACAAACACACCCATGCTCAGGCTGAGCTCAAAGTAGCCTTTGTCCCAGCGTCCCCTCCGCTACCCTCCCGCTGGTCCAGAAGGAGCCGAGAGGCTGGTCTGTACCACAGATCTCTCCGCTAATAGGGGAACGATACGACATATTGAAGATACTTAAAGTGACCGCTTTACTCAAAGTACGAGTGCCCCGCGCCACGTCCTCCGACACGCCAGTGAGGCACAACAAGTGGGGCCTACGCAATCTCGTACAAGCGTCCGTTGTTTGTGCACGCCCATGTAAGCATCAGCGCAAGACATGAATGACGCTTATGTTGTCTACTACATCGATCAACAAGAGGGATATGCTAGTTTATTTGTACATTTGTTTATCACCGGTATAGGCATATTTCCTGTCATATGTCTATCCTTTTTTAGAAGAACATCATCGCAAAATCATCTCAAATCATTGTGCGCACGCGTGTGTGTGCTTGTGTGTGGGTCTCGACTGAAAGGCAGCTTTGTTAAGACACATTCACTGTAGACTTGTGGCTGTGTGTTCACACCCATGTGTACGCGTAGTACTTCATGTTTCATTCACACCCACACCCACACACACACATGCAGAAAATGTTAAAGCAAACAATAGTTTCATGTGGTAAAACTGGTATTTGCATGCCTTGGCTAACAGTTAAACTAACAACATGAGAATTCCTGGGTCATTCTAAATTGTACAATTGTGAGAAAGTCATTATTAATAAATGTGTAATTCTGTCTCTCAGGCCGAGGGGGAAAGGGACCACAAAGTGCGTATGGGTGTTGGGAACGGGCTGCGGCCTGACGTATGGCAGGACTTCCACACTCGTTTTGGAGAAGTGCGCATGTGTGAGCTATACGGCTCCACCGAGGGAAACCTTTGCTTCATGAACCACATTGGCAAGCTTGGAGTCGTGGGGCGCTCCAATTTCTTCTACAAGGTGAGAATATGGTAAACCTGTTCAGGTGGTACATCTCAGGTACACCGGCTCAGGTACACCTGTTACCCCTGGACAGGTACTCCTGGACAGGTACATCTCGGGTAAACCTCTTCAGCTGGTACGCCTCAGGTACACATTATGGAGTGTGTGTGTGTTTGGTTGGTGGTTGGTTTAAGCAGCCCCGCCTGGCCTGTGTCATTGTTGATTTAGACTTCGGGGCTGAGTGAGGCTGCACACCTGTGGTTCATTGGCCAATCAAGGCACACAGGAAATACCAGCCATCACCTGTCAACGCTCTTGAGGAGCACTGACATATTAGGATATTCCACCTGCTTTGCCTGCGAAGCAACTCCAACTCTACAATAAACCGGTTTTACAACATCTATCTGTTTCCTGGTCATTGGAGGAGCCCCAACAAAGCCACTTAAGTGATGTGTAGCAGTAGCTCCTGCTACATGCCACCTAATGCCGAGTTCACACCTCAGGTACACCTGATCAGGTACATCTCTGATAAACCTCTGGTACACCTGGACAGGTAAATCTCAGGTACACCTCAGGTACTATTCAGCACCCAAAGCAAACATATTCTAGTCCCCCAAAAGTCTCAACATAACCCCATAGCCTAACATAACCTCCGCTCAGTCTGCACTTAGCCCTACGTATCCCAGAGTCAGACAACATTGCTCAACATGTTTAGCCCAACGTTCCCTCAGTGGATATTACATTGCGTGATCTCCAGTCCAGCATGCCGTTTTAGGACAGCTGAGCTTCTCCCCCAGGTGCCCTTAGCTCCAGGCATGCTATCCCATCCAACGCCCCAACCCTCAACCCTTTAACACATAGTCTCTCTCTCTGTACACAAACAGATCCAAATGTGTACTGTTCTATACTGTCAAATACAGAACAAATACTCGATTGAGATTGTTTTGCCTTCTTATGAGTAGAAAAAGAGAAACTCAATAATATAGTGCTTGTGGAGTTTTGGTCTGATAATTCTGGTAATTATGTGTTTGCATTTCAGTGAGCCACACTTTAAAGATTAAATCTTAAATACATTTCCATGATGGGGCTTTGCTATTTCCGAATAAACATGGTTACTGTTTGAAGTCACACAAACTAAAATAAACTAAAATTATGACTAATGATTACATTGGAATGATGGTTATTTAGAGAGAGTGAGATCGGATGACACCTGAACAGTGTAGTAGTAGTAGTAGTAGTAGTAGTAGTAGTACAGCATATGTCTTAAATTATGTTTTAATTTCCATTTTTTAATCTTATTTGTTTATCTTTATTTACATTGATTGTTTATAACGGACCTTGTGCGATTTTGTCGTTGTAACCTAGCAATTGCAAGTTTGTAACTTGTTCTATTGACCTGGCAATCAGGAGTATTCTAATTGTACTGTACCATCAGCGATATATTGTGGTTTCCCTCCTTTGACAAATGTACTTTTTGTAAGTCGCTTTGGATAAAAGTGTCTGCCAAATGCCCTAAATGGAAATGTAGTTATTTGACATCTTCTTCCTCATCAGCTTCCTCTACAGCTGCAACTTCTGGACTGTATCATATCATATGACCTCATGTTTCCCCTCCCCTAGGCCCTATGCAACTACACATCTGACCTGTTTTGTCACTTAACCAGTCAAATTGCTGTGTGTGTGTGTGTGTGTGTGCGCGCGCGCACTTGGGCTGCTTGAACCACTGCCCCTCACAATGCTTGTCTATGACATAATATCACACTGAACATCATAGCTGATTATGACTTTGTACAAAAATATGCATTGTAGTCATGCTAGTGTTGTGTAAAATAACAACACCTAACTACTTCTGATTTTGTGGAACTTCAAGCAAGAGTTGCCCTGTACATTTCTATTCAGAACTGCTGATGCTACATTGCAACAGATAGTCAAATAAGCAGCATGTTACCATTATCTGTTGCAAAAGAAACAGGTGAAATCCATGACTAGCTAGAAACTAGCTAGTTTAAACCTATGCAACAATCCACTCAAAACGAAGGATGTATGTTTTTGGGCCATGTCTGTAGTAGTATAGATATAGTGTTATAGTTTAAATACTATTAATCCATTGGTAGTAAAACATAATGTTTGCAATGAACATAGACCAATTTAAAAACGAGAGCAAAGTGTGAAAAATGGAAGTGTGAAGTATTTTAGCCAATTATGCATTTTGCCGCTAAGTGCAATCTGAACAAATAATTGTTTTGTTTTGTTCTATGTCCTATTTTTGCAGCTCATTTTCAAGTATGACCTGGTGAAGTACGACTTGGTGAGAGAGGAGCCTGTTAAGGATGAACACGGCTTTTGTCAAAGAGTAAAAAAGGGTTTGTGAAAAACAGTTTCACAATTTCTGGAGGACGGTTACCGAAACAATTCCCCGAATGAAGCCCGATCCAAATCACTTATTGTTAAACATAGTTCCATTGTGATTCACAAATGAAGCACACAGTCAGTTAGCTAAATGGTCAACTATTATTCATTAGCAATAATGTTAACCTTCCTCTCTCCTTCTTTCTGCTGCTTTTTATTTTATTGATACTTTCTTATTTTGTATATTTTTGTTACATTTCATATATATGCACTATATATAAAATGCATTATTAATATTGTTGTTATTATTTATTATTATTATTATTATTCAATCCATATACTCACATTATCATCAGTCTATAATATCGATCCACCTGTTTATCGACGGTTCCCTTGTGCTCTTCGCAGGTGAGACTGGGCTCTTGCTGTGCAAAGTCAGCGCCAGCACCCCCTTTTTTGGCTACGCTGGAAGCAAGCAGCTGACCGAGAAGAGGTTGTTGAGGAACGTGTTTGTGTCCGGGGACGCCTACTTCAACACGGGGGACCTGATGGCCGAAAACCAGGAGGACTTCATCTGTTTTAAAGACAGAGTGGGAGACACCTTTAGGTCAAGCCAGAAACCAAATCACTGTCATCTTAGCGGAAGCGAACAAATGGCCTACAGAGGGCGCTAGAGTGTATTCCATTTGCGTCAACTACTTCTGTTCTGTTCGGCCATGTTTAAAAAAACAACGGCGGACACCGGCGGACTTCTAGAACCCGAAAACCCGATTTATATGTTAAACGACACAAAAGATTGAATCGCACAAAACAAATCATGTCGTATCGCAATATTCCCGATACATATCGTATCGGCACTCAAAGATCGTTGTGTTGTCGTATCGTTGCTGCTGATTCCCGTAGCTAGTACAGTAGGCTTCTAACGAAACAGCCCTTCATTTATTCATACTGGAAATTCATCACCTGACCTGAGAACCTGATTATTGGGTGATTTCAGATGGAAGGGTGAAAATGTGGCCACGACAGAGGTGACAGAAACCCTGGGGCTGGTGACCTTCATTCAGGAAGCAAATGTGTATGGGGTGGAAATCCCAGGTGTGTTTGCGTGTGTGTGTCATTTTTTTATTTGTTTTGGTCTACCCATATGGCGAAAAATATATACATTTTATATAAATATATACATTGTATTTATATA
>OMKP01033414.1:2186-13866 GCA_900302375.1 Bathygadus melanobranchus
GCTAATCCATAATTCAATGCACACAGGTTGAACCAGCCATCACCACACACTCGAGGAGAGCTCTGACATGTCAGAGGAAACAGGAAGGTGGGGAATAAGCCGGTTTATTAAGTTTGAAGATGAATGACAGAGCAGGTGGTAAGTAACACTGCTAGCGCTCTCCCTGAGTGTGTGTGTGGTGGTGGCTGGTTTAACCTGTGTGCACCGATTAATCAATGCATCACAGGTGTGATGCACTGATTAATCAATGCATCACAGGTGTGATGCATCACAGGTGTGATGCACTGATTAATCAATGCATCACAGGTGCATCACAGGTGTGATGCACTGATTAATCAATGCATCACAGGTGTGCAGCCCCCCCAGCCCCAGACTCTAACTTGGGCGAAGTGAGGCTGCTTAAACCACCCACCAACCACACACACTCCAAACACCAAAGCACAGGAAAGCAATATAGAAAATTATGCATATGTACGAGAAAATATACATGAAAATTAGACATTTCACATACTGAATATTTAGACAAATAGGCCTACAGTTTGTGCATAAACATTCAGCTAAATAAGATTTACATAAGAGCTTAGAAGCTGAATATCGGAACAAAAAAAAAAGACAGACATTTTAGTGTTCAAACATGGCTTTGAATATGATCTCGCTGCAGGGGGTGTAAAGATGGAGCTGCCTTGGACTCACTCACCTGCCACCAGGCGGCTGGCCAGCAGGAGCCACTTGGAGTAGCCCATGAAGTACATGAAATTACCTACACACAACGGACAGAGTTGAGAAGTAAATGCATCGTGAGACCCACGTATCAGAGTGAAGCAGAACACTATTCACCTTTTCCTTGTTGTTTAATTTCATGTTAATGTCTACTTATTACAATGAATTGACCCTATAGTGATTCACGTGACCCACCGATAATCTCGAAGCAATTGGCAAACAGGATGATCTTCTTGGTGGTCCGCGTTTTGTCAGACAAGAGGCCAAACAAGGGCCCGGAGAGCAGGCCACTCAGGCTGAATGCTGATAGGCCCAGACCCAGGAAGTAGGGTGCAGCTCCAAGGGTCTGCAGGTACTTCCATATCGTGGGTAATATCACAGCTTCAATGACAGACCAGGGGAGGAGAGGAGATAATGTTAAGATATCAGACCAATTATTTGGTTCAAGAGCAACCAGTTTGTATTGTAACAGTGCGTATTTGTTTGTGTCAGGTATAACATTGATGGCCGTGGAGAAAGATGATTGGTATAATATTTAGAGAGGCGAGGCAAGGCATGTAACACCCTCAAACGCATAGGCTTTACATCGGCACTCGCAATCTGTGTGTGTGTGTGCGTGCGTGCGTGCGTCCATCCAATGTGGCATCTATCTATAAGTCCATGAAGAAAGAGATCAGCCCAGAAACCTGTTGGGCTGATAGTTCACAGATCTAATCACCTGGGATTGATCGCCATGACACCCATGCATTCCATGAGGTCATCAAAATCAGATCACGGCCCCTGAGGGTAGACGACGAGCTCTTAAAAGGGCTCTTGTGTAGCAACTGGTAGAACTGATCAACGTGTAAACTTTAAAAACCCCTAGTTTACCACCATGTGTGATGTTGAGAAGCCATCATAGTCTATCTTTCATGACCTCACATGTGGGAGCATCTACCATACATGGACGACTAAACAAACCAAACTAAAGTCAATGGAGAACAATGTCCTCAATGCATTTTCATTCATCCAAGCTGTTCACTCTCTGCTGTCATTAAGTGCTGAAATTTGCAGTAGAAGTCTCCCCCTGTATACTGAGTTGGTGTCATTATCACTCAGACAAAGGACAGTACAATTCCTAGGTCTGGAGACAGAGGGTTGGCTGTCATACAATTATGGGTAAGAAATTATTGTCCCAACTTGCTGGATCAGCAAATCAGGAATGCCATACAGAGCAGTCATGAAACCTATGGGTGTGCTATACCAACGGTATAGCTACCAATGTGCGTGGGCTACATTGACTTCATGTTTGATTCAATCATGTCAACTAATTTGCACCATAAACCATATCATCTGCAGAACAAAAAATACACAACTAAAAAATGTAACCAACAACCTAAACCAACACGAGAACCTTAACGCCAAGTTTAAACTTAAAAAGGAGGTCGTGCCGTCGTGTCAAATTAAATCAGCAATCTCGTTAAACTGTTGTAGCAAGTAATGTTAGTTTGATCAAGTATTAGGCAAATTACTTTCAATTTTTATATTTATACATATAAATACATATGAAACAAACTACATTCATTAATATCAGTTACAATGATTATGGGGACATGGGATGTGCAGAAAACGGGATTGTTTTAAAATCACTTGTCAACCTCGAACCTCGAAGGCTGAATAAATAACTTTCCAAAACGTATATTAACACGTATTTTAACACAAATTAAGTATATTTACCCATGCATCGACTGTATTTGGCGACAAAAACTCAAGCACAGACGTAGTGGTCGACAGATAACTGCCCTTTTAATGAACAAAACGATTCCCTGTGACATATTGCACCTTTCATTTGGCTGGCCAAAATACTCAAATTAAATGCCTTTATCTTACCATATTCAATGCCACTGAAAAGGAAGATGAGCCCAATTGTGAAGTAAGTCAACTTCTTTTTCTTTCGATAGTCCATTGGATGTATTGTACCGTCACTTATTGCCTTGAAATTGTTATTTCCCTGAGCAGTTTTACTGCATAATCATTGTTAATGATTTTGATCTTGACGACCAAGAACAGAATGAGTTAATCCAATGTTCAGTGTGTCCAACTAAATCCAACAGCAATGTCATTCTGGTGAAACTGGTTTGCAGACCGACTTCTTAGCACCCCAAACTAGTATCATGAATAAATAACGATAGCGCGCATACTGTTTTAATGTATGTGTGCGGCGCGCTGTCTCACACCGTCCGCGACCAACATCAACCTCAAGACGCTAGAAGCGTACTATCTCTTGTCTAAATACACGCCTGTGGTCGCAGCTGTTTCCTAGCATTTACACACACGAACAGACAGTGTTGCAGCTGAGCAGGACATCGTCAACCTTGCACCGTCCAAACGCAGTACTGGTCCGACCGGCGATTACATGGAACGAACACTTCCGGTTGCCAGATAATACTCTGCAGCCTTCCTAACATTTATTAAAACCCACATTCATGTTTGCTAGATTGACAAAAGTAACTATTGACCTGGCTGCATTGTATTCTCACGTATCCAACGCTATTGGTACCCAATCCAGTTCTGAATGTCATCTGCACAGTTTGAAAAAAGCGTGCACCCAATTGTCATGTAATTCCCATGCAGTTATTCCCATCCTGTGACTTCCATTAGGGTGTACACTGAGACGCCTGTCACACATTGCTGCTACGTGGTCCACGTTTAACTCAATTTCAATTTGGTGACACAAGCAGCATTCTTGTTATAACTGGCATCCAAAGAAATATAGAACATTTAGTCCAGGCTCACTATGGCATGAAATGCAAACTTTGCAAGAGCATAGTGTATCTTATTAGAGATAAGATTATCTCATAGGCCTACATGTTATAGTCAACAGTATGACATCAACCCTTACAATATATATATATATATTTTTTATCAATAAAGCCTCTGATACACATGAAAAAGGCTGAGTCCATGCGTAGACGTCACTAGATAACAAAATATTTGTTGTAATGCCATGAGCAACATGACAGCTATATATATATATTTCGTTTTAATCTATACAATACACATCCACTTGTTATGTAAAAAAAAAAAAAATTTATTTACACAGCTGATGACATTTGCATATTTTTTTCCCCATTGGGTCAGTTTCTACTAAGCAGTCCATGTCTTTAGAAAAATATTGAAGTAACAGAATAAAAACCAAATATGATTCAACATACATGCTTCACGTTTCCTCTGGGCTATAGTTGTTGAGCTAGCATGATAGCATGAGGTTCATACTGAAGAGGCTGGAAAGGGCATGTTTACAGTTCAGTTCAATAGTACGGCAGCTGGGGGCCAACGCGTGGTGTTGGTGGCGATGGGGCTAAAACAACAACAACAACAACAACACAGGTGCTTTAGAAGGCCAGTTTCTTCATGAGAAGGTAGACCTTGGAGTCCACCTCGAAACCGTGGAGGTTGTTCGCGTCTCCCTGTAGCCTCATGAGGAGACCGCCGTAGGAGACGTAGGCCGAGCTGGAAAAACAACCAATGGGGGTGAGTGCAGAAGATGAGTGAGCTAACCCTTACCTCACACCTGCACACTTTTAATGCCTTTGAAAACAAGGTGCTGCAGGGAAGATTTAAGAGCCATTATCGGAGCAGAATTTGTCAGAAATGGCCTAAATATTCGCCAGCTATTAGCGAGTGATATGCGTTGTGAGTATATCTTTACTGCACCTGCCAATTTAGGTTTTAGACCGCTCCTGCGTCATTTCTGACTAATCAAGGCATTCCTTCCATGATTAGGTCGGAGAATTAATCTTGCTTGTCAATCACCGGTGTGTGACACTACTCAATGGCGAAGAAACGTAGGTCTTTGCAACTCTCGAATTTTACCTTAAATCAGTCAGGAGATACAATATCTAGATAACAGATTTCTTGGCCCCATTATTTCCCACCACCAATCATGACGTCATCATTAAGTCATCGATAGTGGTCATTTTGAGATATAAACACTGCATATAAAAAAAGGTTTTTTAATTAAATGGCACAAGACAATCTGTATTAATATTGGCAATGTTCACAGCATCAACTGATATTAACCCTATTCTGGACGATATATTGTGCATCCCTAATATCAGTAATAACTGCCACGATTTGTTACTCACACCCACTATCAATACACCCATGTCCTCCCTATGAATATTTCAAATTACACATAGGTTCGAGCTTTAAAGTTCCAGGTAAACCAATTAAAAACACCCAAACAAATTAAGTCATCTGGGATTGATTCGATCTGTTGTCATCTTGGGACACATGCTGAAATCCCAAATCCTCCTGTTCTCATGAACTACAATCAAAGATGCACATTATATTAAATGTTACACAGAAACTGTAAAACAGAACAACTATCACTTACAGGCGTGTGGCTGCTTCTGTGGAAGTCTCGTCACCCTCTATCTTATAAACCTTTCCATACATTACATAGTCAAACTGGTCTGATCTGTAGAATACAAAAGAAAGTTAGTTATGTGAAGTGATTTTTTTTATTCAAAATAAAAGATAACGTGCCATATTTTATATTAATTTTTTTCTCGTATGTCTGTACACTGAGAATTGTGATTCATTGTATGCGTAAAATGCTTGGCAATTTGAAGCCGATTTGGATTCTGAATTATGTTCAAACCTAGAAGGGCGGTCATCCTGAGGGTTGTACTCCCCGTCGTCTGGCGTTCCGTCCTCATATAACGTGCTAGCAATGACCAGCCTGAACTTGTCCCCTATGACAAGAGAAACACATCAGCTTTTTGTAATGTTTGTTACTTATGATACCTACCAAAATAGCGTCACTTAAATAATTGTAAGCATAAAAAAGGCAAGCAATAATCTCTTTTCTCCAATTGCACAACATGGCGGCAGAAATTAGAATTTTTGCTGATGATACAAACAGCTGAGCCTAGTGGCTGAGAGAGTTGCTACTATATCTGACGTCTCATTGGGAAGAGTATGTGCTAATTTGATGATTCAATGCAAACACTAGACCCTTCCATTGTTGACGCAACACCCCATAATATACTAGAATACTGGATCACATAGGGATCCCATTGAAAACATGAAGAGAAGTAGAATACAATACAAACTTTGTTTTACCTTTCCAAAATGTTGAAATGTTGACAAAAACAATATTTTGTGGACTTAAAACATTTGTATTAATCCAGATGAACAAATTAACATTAGCTAGTACAAGGACATACATGTGAATCTGAGGAATATCTTCAAAGATCCGCACAGAATCCGGAAAGTAGGTAAAACATTTGCATTCTACATCACCGTTTTCAATTGGATCCCTATGTGACCTAGTAACGTAGTATATTAAGTGTTGGGTAATAAGCAAATGCAGGATGTTCTTATTTTCTATGGGAAACATGTTATGTCTCTTTCCATCATCTTTGAAAAAAATAAGTTGGAAAGAGTTGGGTTAATGTTGTTCTCACCTAGATCAACTGGATATATCTGGATGTTCACATCCAAGATGAGGTCCATCTTGAAGGACTCACTCTCACAGTGCAGACGCGACACTGTAGCACATGATGAGGAGTTAGAGTGTGTGAAGAAAGACACACCACAACACACGACAGATAGTGAAAACAATTACCGGACACGTACACAAATGAAGTTATTAAATAATGAAAGGAAGGGGAAACGGCTGATAAGCTCTACCGCTCTAACCATAACTGTAGCTCTATAGAGCTGACAGTATTTTGGGTTGCGTACTGAAAATACTGTCAGCTCAATATACAGCTAAAATAACAGTATATATCTTACCTCTGTCAAACTTTTTGCCGTCTGGGTCAATGTCCTTGACGTCAAAGATATCCTCAAATAAAATCCCAGCCATGGTAATGGGTGACTATGGTATCTGTCTGGGAACATCGTTTAAATACACAACTGATGGTACTAGATGACTTATACATGCTGACAAGACTTAGCTTCAGCAACTGAATCAATCAGAACAACATGTATACATCAGTCCAAGGTTAAGGGTAATATAGCTGGATAAAAACTACGTAGGTATAAACAATGTTTATAGGGTAACAAAAATAGTGATAGACTGTTAGCCATTAGCCACATGGAAACTTGTTTCCTGTTCAAAACCGGCCAACTTACCATGAAATTAAACCAAAGTAGTGTATTGTTCACAGGGGACTACGCCAATGTCGTCAGAACGGTTATAAGTTATGAAAAGAGTATGTATTGGAGTACATTTCATTCATTACTATGCCAAATAAAAATGTAACCGCGCCGCGAAAATGTGCTGAACTTTGACCCTTGAACCGGATATTGTTTCCCCAGATGAAAAATGAAGCAAATGGTACTTGGAACTTGTAAATTATCATTTTACATAGTTGGCTTGTTGACATAATACATCCATGGTCGAAGATGGTATATATTTTCGCTGCCGCTTGGTTTAAAAATTGACTAATAAAACAAAAACGCAACGTTTAACATTAAAGCAAATATATAGTTATCTCTTAAAATTAAAACACTATTGATAGAAATTACGTGTATTTTAAAATTATTTAAAATACGAAATAATAGGAGAGTAATAACGTGTATTGAAGCCAGCATTTGCGACACTTGCCTCCCCTTTCCGGCTCGGTTTTAACAACAATCCGGTTGCTAGGTGTTTTGCTTCGGCGTCTATCAGCGTACAGTTGCTAGCTCATGGCTATTATTGCAATAGTCAGGTACGTTGTTGTATGCAGTTTATTTGGATTATGGATTACACATTTGGTCTTTATGGGTGGTCCGCGTTCGTAACATATAAAGCGATATAAAAAGGTATGTTTTGTGCCTAATTCCCAAAGGATATAGGTGCTTAAGGTTTACACGTACCTTCTATGCAGCCTAGCTAACGTGCTCTTTAAGATAGCAGAAGTACTACGATATTGTCGTGTAATAATAGTATATTCACTGTGTTGAAAAAGAAAAACCGTCAACATCCATAGCATGATCAAATAGACATCATCACTCTCTCTTTGTCAGATTTGTCTTGTATATCATGTTTATAGAGTTTGCTGGCTTTTGTCTAAGGCATAGTTTCTAGACAGCACTAATTGTAACTTAAGCACTAACTTAGCTTATCAATAATATAAAGCTTGTTCGAGCTAAATGATCACAATCTCTGTAGAAAACAAATGACAAGATCACGTTTCTTCACGTTGCAATATCAGATGCATTCCGGAGAGGCAATTCAGATGGGCGACACTTTGGCTAACGAGGCTGACATTCTTGGGATGATCAAGGAGGTAAGAATACCATTATAAATAATGTATAACATAGGACATGCTCCGTTTTGCTTATGGTTGAAAACATTGGGTTCATTTTAAAGTATTTTCATGACTTTTCCTTTTTGCTAGTACCTAAAGTATGGAGAATTCACAGAGACCATTCGCAGTTTTGACAAAGAATGCAAAAACAAGGGCAAACTCGTCACAAAACCACAAGGACACAACAGACTAAGAGACTCAAAGAATGTCACCATCCAGGTAAACTGATTCTACTCTGTACTCACATGATGGATAACTCATAACCAGGGGTCTACAGGCTCATAGGTGTCACTGGCAGTGTGGTCCTCAGTGAGCTTGACATCTTCTTCAATAGTTGGTTGTTCAAACATAACGTGTATGACCAGCAAAAAATAATAATAATCTATTTAGTAAACTTAAATCCATACCTAACACAGAGTTGAATTATGATGTATAAATATTATATATGTTTAAATATAATATACAACACTTTATTTATTTTTTTAATAATGAAACATCTCGAAATGTACAACTTTTCGTAGTCTTAAAATGTAGATGATCTTTGTTAGATTTGTTAAAAAAACCCACATTTCAGAAGCTTCATCTTTTACCAATGCCCTCTCTCTTTTTGTAAACAGAGAGACTTGCTGAGTTGCTTTGACGATGGCGACCGCAAGGTGTTCTTTGAGCTGTGGAAAAAACACATACCACCTGAAGTCAAGGATGCGGACCCCCAGGCCTTGCGGCTGGAGTTCTATCTTCATATTCACTTCACCATCTACCCTCTGAGGAATCTCCCAGGCAGAGATGTATGTACACTTCCACCATCCTTTTGAAAGAATGATGAAATACACTGGCTTCCACTCTCAAACAAATGAAAATGTGTGTCACATGTAGGCCAAACTCATCAGAAATCCTTTTGGTCAAATGGGAGTTTAATCTATTCTTGCTACTATCGACTACCTCAAAAAGAACCAATGTAGTGTTTTTAAATTCCCCCATATCACTACTGCAGGCCACCTGAAGCTGAGTGTTTGAATTCCTCTGAGATGTGACTGTCAAATCTTCATCAACCAGCAGATGTCCTCATTGTTTTGTTTGTTTTCCACCCCCAGCTCTTGTCTGTCTTGGAAGACTTACTTTATATTTTAAGCTTCCCACGTGTCTATTACCTTTTGAAATAAAGTTTTAACAGTGTTATTCACAGCGCAGAGCAGGCACAAAAACGAAGTACACCCCAGCAGAACTAAAACACGATTGCTTCGTCAGCTCGGAATGTGTATTGAGATATAGTATATTTTATATGTATGCCAACGTTTGCACTGATTGTGTGCTGCAGGACCTGGCGGAGTTCGAGGAGAGGATCTTCCACCTGAAGCACTACCTGGAGACACGGGGGGCAGCGCTGAGCCAGACGACGGAGTTTCTTCCATACTACGCCCTGCCCTTTGTGCCAAACCCCAGGGTCCACCCCTCCTTCCGGGACCTGTTTCAGGTGCCCTGGCCATTTTTTAATTGCCTAGAAACTCTTTGTGTGTCTCTGTGCCTTGAGTACGAGGGTTCATCGAAAGCTGATATGCAATTGAACATTGCTATATAATGTATTAGTGCTAATGTATGTGAATTTATGGTGTTGTTTTTATTGTTGTTTTTATAGCTGTAGGGTTAGCTATAGGGCTGAAATCACAGCTTCACTGGCTGGTGTGTGTGTGTGTGTGTGTGTGTGTGTGTAGGATTCCTGGATACCGGAGTTGAAGGGAAGGTTGGAGCAGTTTCTGTCCGTGACCCTGAAGGCCTCCAACATGCCCAGGCTGCTGACCTTATACGTATCCTTCATCATGACAAACATATCAAATTATGTTCAGTCCAGTCTATTTACTGGAGGGAAAGGTAATGTACTGTATTGTACTGCCCTGGCAAAAAACAACAGTGTCACAGTGTTGTGAGACGTGTGCACACAACACAGTCAAGATCCCCGTGAGCGGGTAATTCAGGTGGAACGGTTGGGCATCAGTTGCTGAGGAGCTAATTCATTTAGACAGATTCATTTTGTGTCGGTTAGAAGGTGGGAGTATTTCTGATCTGGGCAGATCTATGGGTCTCCCGGAAAAAGCAGCTTTACTTCTGGCTGCTTTGTTGGGTGGTTTGAAAGAGAGTGAATTAGTCACTGAAGACTGAGCCTTTCCAGAAGGAGAATGCCTTTGTTTTCTCTTCTGTAAACCTAAAATATGGGATCATATTGAGACAGAGAAGACATCACACCACACCCTTTCACTTTAGGGTTGAATTGAGGCCGCTGGCAGTGTGACCCTGCCAAAAGGCAGGCACTCATTTAAGACCCCATTCAGTCTATTCACAACCTGCTCTGAGTTATTCCCCGGAACACATGCCAAACACAAGTTCTGCTCTCCATTGTAACGCAGACAAAACCCGCTGGGTAAATTGGCTCCAAACCACCGTATAGCAGCCCAGCAGTAATGTCACCCCAGCTCTGAGTGGGGTGACATCTTGTGGCTGCTGATGAGCACGTGTAAGTCGCCAATGAAAACTTGAAAGTCTGTCCGTCTGCAGCTTTCATGCTACCTTGATCTATACTCACCGTACACTGTGTGAGTCAATGGGGATTATATATAAAGTATATACAAAACCAAATACATTATATTATACATGCATACATTTAAAAGGAAAGGAAAGTCTAGACACGATAGTGTGGTCATTTTTGAGTGTCTGCTTTATAGGGACATATAAACACTCTCTTTTTTGTGAAAATTAGGTTACCGAGTTTATCTGTGGTTCCTGAGTTCAGAATGAAGGTGAGGGGGAGGAGGAGGAGGTGGAGGTATTTGTGTTCCATGGGTGGTGGCTATGTTCACGTCGCACGTCATCTATCTTAGGCAAACATGAAATGGAGGGGTCTCTTTGCGTTCAATTTCTCTGGTGACACACCACGCGGCGAGAGAGACTGACAAATATAAAGCATGTCCTGATGTCCGTGCCAGTCCAAGCAGGTTGCTTGACACAATGCGTGTTTGTCTTGCGTGTGTCATACAGGAAGACACGGCCGTCTCCCGGCTCTGCGATCCCCGCGACCCACTCTGGAGATCCGCATTGGCCGAACTCCAATTATGTAATTGATCGGGTGCCAATCATGTCATTGACCACTTTTAGGTAGTATTAATGGGCAGAAAGAATGTCATTTTTTCCTGAACACATGTGATTCAGAAGGAGGGAGGGAGGAGCACCAAAGGTAATTATCTGCATTCAAATGTCGTAAAATGGACTGCATTTATATAGCGCTTTTATCCAAAACGCTTTACATTTGCCTCACATTCACCCATTCATACACCGACGGCGGTGTCAACCATGCAAGGTAACAACCAGCTGGTCGGGAGCAGTTAGGGTTAGGTGTCTTGCTCAGGGACACCTCGACAATTAGCTAGGCGGAGCCGGGGATCTTACCAGAAACCTTCCGGTTGCCAGACAACCGCTGTACCCCCCTGAGCTACTGTCGCCCCAATGTCGTGTGAAATAAATATTTCATCACCCACCTATTAATAAAACGTGAATTACAATAAGCCAATTCAGATTCAGTTGTATGCGTATGTGCGTACGTAGGCCTACTTTTATCTTTTTTATCTTTTTTTTTTCATCAACGTGTCTACATGATGAAAGTGTCTGCTTGATGATAAACC
>OMKP01033436.1:0-16767 GCA_900302375.1 Bathygadus melanobranchus
TAGGAGGTGTGTGGGATGTGGAGGAGGGGGTGGTAGTCATGCAGCCAGGAGGAGGTGGTGGTGATGGGGTAGGAGGTGTGTGGGATGTGGAGGAGGGGGTGGTAGTCATGCAGCCAGGAGGAGGTGGTGGTGATGGGTAGGAGGTGATGTTGGTAGTGAGCTATGGAGCCAGGTGGTGGTGCTGGTGATGGGGTAGGAGGTGAGCGGGAGCTCTGCCACTCTCTAAATTATGATTTTTCCCGGAGGAGCACATGGAGCTAGTGAGACAGGGGTTCCCTCATGGAGCCCACGCTCACTCAGCTTCTTTGTAAACACCCCTGACAAACCTCACAGACTCACACACCAGTGTGTAGCGTAGCTTGAGAATGAACCTCACCAGGTGGGTACAATTATGACAAAGTAACACTTGAGTTAAGTAGCAGTTGTGCTGAAGTAAGGATATTTGTACAGGAGAGGAAGTTAATATCATTAATATTCAGGGTCAAAGGTTCCTCTCAGAGGGCTCAGGGGTCATACAGTGTCACAAAAGAAAATACATTTTAATTAAGCACAATCAGTTATGCAATTGATTATACATTGTTCATTAATTTTGGCGCTACAAGGTGAGCTTGAGCAGTGTTAAGGCCGCTGGAAGTGAATTATTCCTCTCTATCAACGCTGCGTGGAAGTGAGGGGTGGTCTAACGCCATGCCTCTCCAATCAACACTGCTAATTACAGCAATGGTGTAATGGAGCTTATGCTCTTATAACACCACACAGTTTCACAGGAGAGGTCCTTATGGCTGGTCACTACTGTGTAGCTAATACAGTACATTATGCATTAAAACAGGAATTTGGCACAGTATGCATTGTGAAGATAAAGTGTAGCGTGTTGTGTTTTGTTTGGCTGTGTATTGTCTATCATTACAGTTTATTGTGTATTATACCCTGGTCTGGGTGAATATGGCCCAGCAGGTGTGCTCTAAAACTGTATATTGGACACGTAGGCTCAAGTTTAATCACTTCTAAATTCCTCCGCTACCCAACCTGTAACCAAAGCAACATTAAAGAGTATAGCTGTTAAAGCTTGTTATCAACTGCAGCAAGCACAGCTGAGTTATCAACTTAATAACTAACATCTGGGAGGGAAAACACACCAATGGCTGATTTAAAAATGTCTTTAAATCTATTTGGAGAACACAATGATTAATTTAATACTCTGTAATGAGTTACGCCAATGGAGCCATAACCTTCGTTTACCTCAGCCCGTTATAATTTATACCGTGACTAACCGGCTTGGTTGTAAAAGGGACTAGAATTATTCCTAGAATTACGGTTAGCTCTTGCTTCATAACCTTTTGATTTTGAGTGCACAGCTTTCACCAAAATGTGCTAATTGTTTTATTTGATATTGTTGGCTAATGACCATGGTATAAGTGGGATAATCAACTCGTAAGTGTGCGTCAAACGGTTTCAAGGAACATGACGGAGGTGACCACCCTCCGCTTCAAGTCAGCTGGTTCTTCGCTCTCCTCCATCCTGCTGTAAAACCATTTAATGCACACCGAATCATTTACATTTAGGGCATTTGGCAGATGCTTTTACAATAAGTACATTTGTCGAAAGAGTGAAACAACAATCGAGTTCTGCGGTGCGCCCTCTAGTGGAATCCTCCAGTAACACACAAAGTACAGCGGCAAGTATGTGAACAACAAAAGCAGAATGTGTGGTTAAAAAGCCAGTCTATTTCCAGCCTCGCCGCATGCGTACGTGTTACTGCGTCGTTGCTAAACTACAGAGAGCGCCGTGTGTTCACCTCAGTCTCATAAATAAAAATTAAGCGTGTGGCATTGTGGCGACGCAGTAGGCGTGCAACGCTAAATCAAATGAGTCTCGCTAGAATACGGACAAACATCCATCAAGCACGCTACGCCGCTGGGTCCTGAGGTTCACCGAATGACTCTCACCCCACCGGCACCCAGATAACATCACCACGACCCTCCTCCACCTTACTAGACTATCTCTGTTCAGAGCCATCCGTCTGGGCGTTAATGAATGCGTGTTGTGTGCATCGAGGGTGATATAGTCTATGTGTTGCTACCTCATTAGATCAATGGAGTCCTCGATCTGGGACAGAAACACAAAGGAATGTACGTTGGGGGAAGTACACAATGTAGGCTACACACAGTGGTGGAAAGTAACTTCATTACAGTACATACTAATTACAAATGTAGTACACATTTGAGGTACTTGTACTTTACTTCAGTATTTCTATTTTCTGCTACTTTATACTTCTGCTACACAAATATTGTACTTTTTACTTCACTACATTTGTCGCACTGTGGGCGACAGTAGCTCAGGGGGTAGAGCAGTTGTCTGGCAACCAGATGGTTGCTGGTTCAATCCCCCGGCTCCCCCTAGTTAAGTGCCGAGGTGTCCCTGAGCAAGACACATAACCCTAACTGCTCCCGACGAGCTGGTTGTTACCTTGCAAGGTTGACACCGCCGTCGGTGTATGAATGGGTGAATCTGAGGCAAATGTAAAGCGCTTTGGATAAAAGCGCTATATAAATGCAGTCCATTACATTTATCTGACAGCTTTAGTTACTTTGCAGATTAAAATTAACCATACAAGAAAAAGACGATATTATTGTATCAATAAGGCTTTATTGGTCCCCACTTGTAAGGGTTAGGGTTTATAGTATTTATACAGTGTGTTATTACTACTTTTACTTAAGCAAACAATCTGAGTACTTCTTCCACCACTGGCTACACATATGTACTACTAGAGTGAGTACGCTACTGTACTGCCCTAGAATCTACAAGTATAAAAGTCGGAGTACGTTTTCATTTACGTTTACATTTACATTTAGGGCATTTGGCAGACGCTTTTCTCCGAAGTGACTTACAATAAGTACATTTGTCGAATGAGTGAAACAACAATATATCGAAGATTTGAATAGAACAAGTTTCAAGCACTCATGATTTCTACGTTGACCCCTTGCTGGTAAACAGCAATACGATGCTACACAATACTAAGTTCTATTTTAAGTGCCGGGATGTACAAACACATACCTAAGTGCTAGGGATCCAAGAGAGGATAGGATTCAAACCCTGGTTAGATATGTGGGAGTGGGTTACGGAGGAGAGGTGGTGGGTGTAAGGAGGGAAGCTATGCAGAGTGAACTCTGAATAGGTGAGTCTTGAGTCTCATGCGGAAGCTGGTGAGTGACTGCTGTCCTGACATCGGATGGGAGCTCGTTACACTGAAAACAACCGTTTTGTTGGTTGTTTTCATTCACCTGAATGACTTGAAAATGGAGCTCATGTATAATAGATTCATACATTTATGTTTACGAACATCATTATAACTGTGAACCTGCATTTGTTGTACGGGACTTTGTGAGAGAGAGAATCACATTTTAGCTACACTAGAGCAGAGCAATGCTGTGTGTTTCTGGGGCGAACAGTGAGTACACCCACCAAAGAGAAACGTTGAGACTTTTAATTAGAAGGAAGCAAGGCTACAGAAGGTCCTAGGTGGTCTGTGTCCAGTGAAGGAGGTTTGCTGATATACTGTAACTGTGCAGGTGTAGGAGCACAGGTATAGTCTGCATGGAGTTAGCATGTCTTCACTGCCAAGCCTTCTGGACGCTTGCAGCAGGTTAGCCTAATTGGAGACCCTGAACTTCTGTTAGTGCTAATGGTGTGTGTGTGTGTGTGTGTGCGCAAATGACTACAGCTCCCTCCAGTTCAGGGTAAAGAAGAAAGGTTAATTATTGAAGATGTGCATCTTTCATGGAACTGCTGATTAATGATCTTCATGTCGTATTTCTGAAGCTGCTGGTGGCCAAGTGAACTGTAAGGTGATTTCTATTCATTACATATATGTATAATTTCTGAAATTAGAAAAGGGGACATTTGTATTTTGGTGGTGTATATATCTACCAAATATCAGAAATTCAAAAATGGGCAGTACATGCCCAATGGATTTCTATGACGTGTTTTAAGCTTTGGTAAACAAAACAAGCCAAAGTAGTTACTCGACTAAGGATTAGTTCCATATTGTATTGATATCCCATTGTTTATGATCGGTCATGCCTGCTTATGGTATAAAGTCGATAGATAGTCACAGCCTATCAGATAGACCAGAGACTACCAACTTGTCTCGAAATTCATATTCATGAGCTAGCCAGAACCTTTGTCATTTAAAACTGTATTGATATATTTTCTGAATCTTTTTTTGTTGTTAAACGGGGACATTTCTGGGGACAGCTCCTGCCTTAGGCCCTGCCCTAGAGACTCTGCCTTTTCTGCAGCCTACAATTAAAAAAAGGAGCAGTGTGGTGCGTCTTTTTTATTGCTAGGCAACCACCGAGTCACATTTACATTTAGGGCATTTGGTGGACGCTTTTATCCAAAGCGACTTACAAAAACAAAGTCGCTCCCTCGAAAGAGGGAGACAACAATATATCGCTGATGATACAGTACAATTAGAATAGAACAAGTTACAAGCATTCCTGGTTGCCAGGTCAATAGAACAAGTTACAAGCTTACAATTACTAGGTTGACTCCTTACTGTACAACAGCAGGTGGCCAGGATAAGATGCTACGCAAACTAAGTACTATTTCAAGTGCCGGGACACACCAGCATACAGTATCCTACAAAGTGCCAGGAAGTACAAACATTGAAGTGCTATGGATCTAGGAGGGGATGGGATTCAAGCATTGATAGGGTAGGTGGGAAAGGGTTGGGGAGGAGAGGTGGGTAGGAGGTGAAGCTATTCTGAGTCCAGGTGAACTCTGCATAGGTGGGTCTTGAGTCTCTTGCAGAAGCTGATTAGTGATTCTGCTGTCCTGACCTCCGTCGGGAGTTCATTCCACCACTGCGGTGTAAGGACAGAGAAGAGTTGTGATTTGGTGGCGCAACGTTTGTTTGAGTCAGTAACCGTTATTTTGTTTGAGAAACAAGCTCACAGATCTGTACATTTGACTTGTTTAGAATGCCAGATGTTTTTGTTTATATTGTGATGATTTCAGTCAGTGAAATCATAAAGCTCCAGGTATCAACAGCCACAAAAGTTTTGTTGTTTCTAATGCCGTGTTGTCATCACTGCCACAGAAGCCCCGCCTCTCAATTCATCCGATTGGACAATGAGGAAAAAATGCAAATGACCTCTGCCCTGAGTTGAAGTTGTTCGAAGCGTTCAGGCTGCTCCTTTAAAAATGTGAGGCATGTAGAGCTGAAAAACATGAAGCGCTCAGTAACGCAAAAACAGCAAGCAAAATGCTTCTCTCTCATTAAAACAACATAGAAAAAGCCACACAGGCTGCTAAAGATCGCTCTGATCAGGGCCTTAGGAGTCATTGGGCAGTGTGCTAACACTAGTGGCTTTAGGAGTCATTGGGCCGTATGCTAACACTAGTGGCTTTGGCACGCATTGGGCAGTATGTTACGGTGACCATACGTCCTTGTTTTCCCATTTTCTGTTGGCCTGTCCCTGGAAGACAGGGAGACCTATGCTCACCCTGGCATACTGCCAAAGACTCCTAAAGCTACTAGTGTTTGCATACTGCCAAATGACTCCTAAAGCTACTAGTGTTAGCATACTGCCAAATGACTCCAAAAGCTACTAGTGTAAGCATACTGCCCAATTACGCCTGACGTTACCAGTGTTAGCATACTGCCCTACTGTTTCCTCTGAGATGCAGAGGGAAGTGGCAGCATGTGTACACTAATAGTTGGAGAGTCCAGATGGATGCTGTCCATCATTAACTAAAATAAACTAGAAGCTTGTAGAAGGCCTCATGCTACACCCTCATCTCACAGCTCTTCGTAGTGTCTTGACTCTCTGATAGAAGACCAATCAAAGAATGTTTCTAGGGAGGACCAATCATAATGTATCTATGACCTGCCTCAAGGTCACAGCCATTCTCATCTTCCATTTAACCTGGAGATGCTTTCAGCTTTGATGCACTTGGGCTCATTCCAGCGTGTTAAGCCAGGAATAAAGTGTTCTCGTGGAGGTGAGCACTGGCTTTCCCTTCTGAACCTTAACTCCCAGAACCCCCCACTGCATAAAGTCATGTCCACACATAGACAGTCACACATACAGATGAATGCACACACACGAGCACATTGCCTTAAGATGTGGCTGTTAATGGTTAGTGCTAGGAAGTTTAACACCTTGTCGTTAAATGTGTGATCGTTTTGGACTGGGGAGAAATCAACCCAGCCTTCTGCAAGCTGTGAGTACACGTCTAGCATCCACGATTACCGGCTTTGTTCACTGTTTCAAATTTGCAAATTGTACTTTAACTTTAACTTTTATCACCAACCTTGTTCTCAATCAAACAAGACTTGAAGACCTGAATCTCATTTGTCCTGTCGCTGGGATGAGGGAAAAATGTAAAATGTCAGCGGTTGATGGAACTGTGAAATCCTACAGCGTTAAACTCCCGTTAACATCAATTAGGTGTGACGTCTCCAACGCATTTAATAAGACAAGCGCTCCACTGATTTTCACATTTTCTAAAAACATGCAAATACAGAAACTTAAAATAAAGACCCAAACACCAAAACAAGTGTCTTCATGTTTTCACTCCTGGCATCAACCTCCTGCTGATCGCTTCTTTCTTGTTTCTCTGTTGAGCCTGCAGACGGCACGTCTCTCTGTCAATCACAAACTCTCTGAAAGATGACAAATGAAAGATTAAAAATACAAGACAATAAAAATCAGAACAGTACCATCATCTTCTCTCTATCATCTGTATCTATTTATATCATCGTTCTCTTAATCAGCTATATCTCTCCATCACCTCTCTCTCCATCATCTGTATTTTTGTCTATATCATCTTTCTCTCTATCAGCTATATCTATCTCTCCATCTTCTATCACGCTCTATTATCTGTATCGCTCTATCTCACCATCAACTATCTCTCTCTCTTACCATCATCTATCTCTCTATAATCTGTATCTATCTCTGTATCATCTCTATTTATGCATCATCTTTTTCTCTCGTCATCTGTATCTGTCTCCATATTCTATCCCTCCATCACCTGTATCGCTGTCTCCATCATCTCTGTCTATCATCTGTATCTCTCTCCGTAATCTCTCTCTATCATCGGTATCTATCTATCTCTCCATCTTCTCTCTCTCTCTCTCCATCCATCATGTTCTCTCCTCTCATCTATTGCTGCTGCCCAGTGTGGAACTAGATCATAAAATCCCCTTCCAGTTGTGCTGATACACAGAACAGATCTAAAGTGTTGGTGACATTCAGGGGAGCGTTGAGGTCTGAAAGCTGTGCAGTGTGATGATGATACATGTTGAAGCGTTGTGTACTTCCTGGTAGTGCATCACACTGCGTCTGTGTGTTTGCCTATTGAATTACATTGGCGTCTCAAGCGTAGAAGTCGGGAATAATTTCTTCTGAATGTTTTTGACACCTTGTCAAAAGGGAATTCAGGTGAGGTAGAATCAAAACGCATCAACAATGAATAAAAAAGAAGGGAAAGGAAAGTGAAAGGAGGTAGATAAGGTGTCATTTCTGCTGGTGTCTGAGGAGCTATCGAGTGTTAGCGAGTCTGGGAGACAGTCCAGGGATTACTTATTTGAGTACTTAATCATTACAATTCCACGAGTGTTGACTGGGATAATGGTTTCCCAACGGGGACCGACAGTCGCAGGACCGCCCACAGACAGACAGTATGGACGTTTAATGAAACGACATGTGTCTCAAATACAAGACAAAATGAAATCCAAATAGTTGTTTAAAAATGTGTTTGAGATGTCAGGAGGGGACGCGAGTGACTTGTTGTTCTGCTCTCTCTCTCCTCTGTGGTGCACAACTCTACAAGCTTCCAATCTCTGAACACGCTCCATGCATTGTCCCCATATGCTGGAGACATCTCTAAAGAAATCCACCATAGCTATGTATAGGGTTAACTATTGATGTTTGAATAAAAATGTAACAACATATGTTCTTTGATTCCCCATGAAGGTCAAACTATATGTGGAATACATTCAAAGACCACCGTGGTGTAATTCCTTGTTCACTGGTGTCCTCGCTGAAATAAACAGAATAAACCAGTCTTTCTCGCGAGTATTGTGAGACTTCCATGATGGTTGATCTTGTATAGAAACCAACATCAGTTTTAATTTGATGGTCACATTCAGGCATCAGACATTCACCGTGTGCTTAGGACAGCCAGACTGAGCGTCAGCGAGGAAGAGAAGGTTCACAGCTTCCTCACACTGAATTATTCCTCCCTGAATCTTCCAGTTGTTGTTTGGGAAAGTGTGAGGAAGATATTGGTATGGATGGACGTGTTGCTGAAGACAGAGGACAGCGCTGCGACCGTCTGGGAGGATGGATGTTTCCCACAATCCGCTGTGATTGCAGTTTGAAGCAGGACAAAAACTCACTGGTCTCTTTTGGACGTTTCAGTCAGTAAGGACAACGGTCACACAAGTCCTGTCCTCTACAAACTGATAAAGAACCCACCGCCTCACAAAGGACTCCATCTGTATGCTGATGTCGTGCAGTGTCATATTTCTTCTTTCCTAATAACATGATGACATTTCAAAACAAAACACAAGACGTAGCTTGTCTCGTATTATTTCCCCTGTGGGTGAGTAAATGTTTTTGTGAGGTCACTGCTATATTCCAAAGTTTCAGCCGCACTGTGGCAGAGCGTTAGCTTGCATGCTAGCATTGGGGGGTCAAGTGGGTTACATACAAGGTTCACTGGAAATGGATGCTGTATTGTCTGCTGCCAAATACATTACATTAACAACCTGCCCTCATCCTTTCTCCAATTAAATAACCTTTGTCGATACCTCAAAATTCATGTTTTCTTTCAGTTAGAGGAGTGGTGCATTTAGATGTATTATTTAGCTTCATTTAGATTCATCAATCACTACATGTTTGCACACGTCACTTTTCTACATGTATAATATGATGTTATTAATCAATAATAACGATACTAATAATAAACCCACCATTTTTAATCACCATTATTAATTATCTTTCCGATGGAATAATTGAGGAGATTTAGGTGCTTTAACCAATTCAATTTACAGTGAGGTTATACGTTAATAATTATTTTTGTGAGTTGACACTCATCATTTCAAAGTCAACACCTTATTCGGTTAAAGAAATTAAACAAGCAGGTTATACATGTTTGTGAATGCATGGTTATACCACATGGAGAACCTACAGTCCACAGTCTAAAACCTCTTCCATACTATGCTGTGGACAATAACAGAGACATTTCTTTCTTTCCCAAATAAGCAATTGGCCAATACAGAAATATAAAAAGGTCTCCCATGAATTCAACTTTCTGGTTTTGTTTTGGTCTTTTTTTCCCCCTACCAGGTGGGTGTCATTATTCCAGTAAAATGCTGCAGACGGAATGCATCTGGCCGACTTGTGAATTATTTATTAGGAAGTTTCATGGAAATTGACCAACGTACACGGAGTACATTGTGCAACCTTATCTTTAACCTGCGTTATATAACATTCTCTCTGCCGGCCCCCTTTACTTCAGAATAGAGTCGCTGTCTCCACACGCCACACTGATTTAAGAGAGAACATATGGCAGGGGTGACTGAAGGCTGTTTTATGTTTTATTCTTTGCTCAATCAGTAGCTGAAATTATTTGGAACAAAAGCAAAGGTTTAAGTAATTACATGAAATGTATAGGATAATCGGTACACAACATGCCATTTTTCAGTGTAGGTAAGGACAGCCATGTTGCAGCTTGTGATTCTAAATCTTCTCCATTGATGATAAACATTTATGTGTATGCATACTGCAGGTACATGTTAGTAAATCTGTTCAAATCACATTTATTAATTTATACTGTGAATCTTTTGATCTGTAGCGGTTTGAGCTTGCTAGATGAGATGTTCTAATTAAGACATACTAGACTACAAGGTAGGGTTAGCGCATAGACATTTTATATCTGGAACAGATGAAATCATTATTCGTTATTCATTATTCATTATTTTAGCTATGAAGCTACTTTTATGAGTAGTTTCCAAGCTAATGAGAGTGAAGCTAAGGTGTATAAGTCTTTACCAGGCACATGAACATAAACACCTAGCTAGTACCTATGGTGATGCTGCATTGACTGCATTGAGGTCAAAGAGATGGGCCGTTAATGCACACATTACTGCAGTCACAGAATTTAATAGCTATACTGCCAAATGCTCTAAATGTAATCTATACGTAACATGGCAAAATTCCTATTTCAAAACATTTAATCACAACTAAAAACCTTGTTGCTTACACTTCAACGTTTTTCATTGAAAATGTACCCTTATGTGTTCAACACATGGAGTTTAACAAGAGATAGTCTTAGGCATGTGTTTACCTGATACAGTTAGCCAAAACACAACCTTACAAAACTCATTTGGACACATTTCTTCAAAACATGCATCCAGCTGAATGAAAGACGATACAAATATACAACACAAAGTTGTATCTCCAGAAGGAAGTGGTATTTTATTCATTCAAATGTTGTCGTCCACAAAGAGAGGTTTCTGAAGGCTACCTTTCCTCCTCCAATGTGGGTCTGATATGAACCTGGGTGTCCTTCAAAGAAAGTCTGCTTATTTATGACATACAGTATGTGCCTCATAGCTTTCCCTCGCAACCTTCACTTCAAAGTTGATGGATTGACATTTATTTGGTAGGTGGCTAAGGAAGATAAAATATTTTCTTTTGAAGAATTGTATTTGAAGTCATCATAGCACTGCTGAGGTGAGTCAAATCAACACAAAACAATATTTAGTAGACGTATAGAGCAGGCATTAGCCACCTTTGCACATATTTTCATTATTAGACAGCAGATGTCTAACTCCTATAATGGAAGGAGTCTTTGTATGTCTGCAATATGATTTTCTCAACAACCATTCATCCGATCGACTTCACGCTTGGTGGGTGTATTGCCGAGGACCCAAAGAAGTGTCGAGTGTGAAGTTGTTAGTTGTTGAAAGCTGCAACAGCTGCAACCAATCGGCCCGTTTCGAATGGGCACGTCACGTGCATGGCACATGACTATTAGAGAAAGAGAGAGAAGACACAGCTACAGACAAATAGATAAATACAAAGACAGATAAAAAGCTAGATAGACAGAAACAATGATATGCAGTAGACAGACACACAGCAGATCAATTCTTAATGAAGTCATTATTTTACAGTTTGACCAATAGCATTTGCAGGCGTATAGGCTAGCTGAGTGTTAACGGACATGGATCATTTTGTAAGCAGCGTGAGAAAGTCCTCCGCATGACATTAACTGTGTTTACAGACAAGGAGCTGACAGGAATGAATAACTAGCAAGCAGGAAAGACTCGGGTCCCGGAGGAAAACTGCAAAAAAACAAACAGCATGCGTCCACAAGTTAACAGTTAGCAGAGCCGCCGGTGGCCAAAGCCCCAGTCTGGTATGGACTGCTGACTTTACTTCATGTGCTGAGAATACGAGAGAAGCTCCCGATGAGAGCTCAGATTCATGGAGGACATAGTAAAGGCTTCATTTGAATTAGAATACAATAAAACAGCGGAGGAACGCCAACTCTACCGCTAAATGTGAGTCCAGGGACAGGGGGGATTGATGACGAGGCGTGCTGGGGTTGGAAAGATCACCACCAAAAATACCAAAACATCAGCATATTTATCCACTTAGCCCTGGTACAGTAGACATCCTCTTTAATCAGGTTTAGTATGCGGATTAAACCGCTGGAATTTAACTCATGTTGAAGCTGGATTTCCAGGTTAACCGGATATGTTCAGTTACCACGGCGACTCTTTCTGTGAGCCTGGAGCCTGAACCTGGAGCCAAGCTGGTACATAGCATGTTAGCTCCAAGATAACCCCGCCCACTACTGCAATTCCACCTTCTATCGTCTCATTGGTTTAGACAATGGCAACAAACAACTTGATACGGTATTATCCATTGTATTCCAAGGTAGCTAGGTGCCACCTGCTCTGGCTACAATCATCTCCAAACTGTGGAATAAACCAGTTCAACACCTTCCCGTGTCCTGATTATGGAGGAGCCCAGCAGAAGCCACTTTCAGTGGCATGTAGTATGGTCAACTTATAACCTGCTACTTGAAATAGGCCCCTGGTTTCATTGAGATTTTATCCAAAATACACCATGTACACTTCTGTCTTCATGATGAAGACACACCACTGTTATATATAATGACATGATTCCTGTCTTTGAATACATGTATTTAAAATGGATCAAATTCAATAAACACTGTTTTATTCTATTTAGACAACATTAAGGAATAATGTTGAAATACGGTGTATCTACTAAAGTCATAATATGGATTAGAAATGATTGAAAGTTAAACTTTTAAAATTAAACTTGCATTGTAGTATTTAGGGCAGTAACATTGGCTACTAGGTTCATAATTAAATACTATAAAAACAAAACACTGAATTCACTTTTGTCTCTGCCTTGGAACTACAAGTGGATAAGAGTTGTTCAGGACGACCCTGAGTCGTGAGCAAAGGAAGGTATTTTAAAGAAGTCCGGCTTTCCTTTTCTAATGAGAGAAGTTAGCAGGCAGAGAAACAGAACAGCAGCCTTGGTTTGTTTTCCCTCTGGGCTCTGCTCTCACTATTCAGACTATTCAGACTATATCTTCTGCGCTAAGGTCAGGGACCCTCCAGTGTCATGTTATTCCAACTCAAGCTCAATTTAATTATACGTTGCTTTTTTACATACACAGAACAATAGCTTTTAGCACAATGCTACTGGAATGACTGCATGTGTCTTTAGATGTTACATTCTGGCTGTGCTCCAAACTGATTCTCTTTTGTCCCACAGACTTTTTACGAGCTCAATTTAATGAATGTGTTTTAATGGCTGTTCTCTTTTGACTGTGTGGAATGTTACATGTTCAATACAGTAGACACCGTGTGTCCAAAAGAGGTTGTGGCTGTAGACCCTACCACATGCCACCACAAGTGCTCCAATGACGGCCAGGACACAGGTCGATGTTGAATACACCAGTTAGATGTTGAATACACCAGTTAGATGTGGAATACACCAGTTAGATGTTCAATACACCAGTTAGATGTTGAATACACCAGTTAGATGTCGAATACACCAGTTAGATGTTCAATACACCAGTTAGATGTCGAATACACCAGTTAGATGTCGAATACACCAGTTAGATGTTCAATACACCAGTTAGATGTTCAATACACCAGTTAGATGTTCAATACACCAGTTAGATGTCAATACACCAGTTAGATGTCGAATACACCAGTTAGATGTTCAATACACCAGTTAGATGTTCAATACACCAGTTAGATGTGTGGGCTGATAGTGAAGTGGAGTTATTCCTCAATATCACACTGGAATATAAAGTTAGCAAGGTTACAGCCAGCACTGTTTTGGCTACATCCGCCACTGCACAAAATCGCCTAATGTAAACAAAGGAGATATCGGTGCACACTTGTTACAAGCCAAATAAAAATCAGTTTTCTCTGTCTACACGTCAACAATGAAAACAGAGTTTCAAAACATCTTCACCCTGGAAGAAGTTTTGCACAAGGTCCTAAAACAGAGTTTGTGCGAATGGCTAAAACGCATCGAAAAAGCTGTTTTGAAAAACTATGTCATGTCATGTGCCCATTCGAAACGGACCGACTGCATGGCCTCCGGTATCACGTGTTTTGAGAAGCGCTCACCCAAACAACTTCACACTCAACACTGCACTTCCTTGGGTCCTACACCAGCCTGTGCAGTGACCGTTCCGTGCCTGTTCAGAATGGGCCGATTGCTTGCAGTCTTATCTTATCTTAACAAACAGACAACATTGGTTAGTCCTACATCTAAAATAATGGGAAACTATGTCAATATACCAATCTATCCTCTACAGAGTAACCATAGCAACCATCACATCATGGGCCAGTCAATTTGACATTAGTTTGCATTGAATCAGAAAAGGCAGGTGTAATACCCAGTTTGATCAGTGGTGGCACTGTGTTGACAGCTTGATGGAGGAAGTTAAGCTAATTAGATATTCACATAAAATAACAAATTAACACAGGTTCTGGTTTTGGTTTTTTAAAATAGTGTTTTTAAGGTAACTGATGTCATTATCTGAAGTTTTCTACCCTGAAAGTTGGGATGGTTTGGGGATATCCCCCCGGCTAAATCCTTTCATGACTGATATGTTTCCAACGCACTGACAATGTGTCAGACAAACATTACTTAGAAGAGATAACCTGCCAACACCACGTCAAACACATGAGATGATCTATCCTCCCTTCTTCTATTTATAAGTAGACATTTCAAATAACACATCACTTCTCTTGGAAACTCACTTGTTTACATAGGGAATTTTTTCGAAATGCGATCCTCAGTTTTAATTGCAAGCCCTTTGTTGTAATATAATTAAAATGCTGTATTGTCAACATGTTTCTTATTAACTTAGTGTTTGAGTCTTCATGGGTGAGCAAAACAATGAAGAAGTGTCACAACTGAAACTTAACTACTACGAACAAAAGTTTCCACTGTTAAAGTGGAAAAAAGACAATGAACAGCTATATTATAACATTAAAATATTCATACAATACAGAGACCACGAAATCCACCCATAAAGCTACATTTAAACGTCAAATAGCCGCCATGGGTCTCTATGTTACTGGCGTTATGCCAAATGTGAGTGAATTAAAAGAGACAGATGGATAGACTGTAAAAGAAATGGACAGAGAGAGAAACTGGAGATAGAGGCAGAAACAGAGACAGTAAAATAGAACATAAAGAGACAGTAAAATAGAGTCTAAAAGTCTAAGAGTTTGCTGTATCAACTCTACTTTTTAGCCTGTAATTTCTCATGTGTATGTCTTTGTAAAGCACTTTGTAGCTTGTTTTTGAACAGTGCTATATAAATAAAAAAATAAGTTATTGTTATCTTTATTTCCAAACGATTCTTTTACGCTGCATGCGAGGTCACTCTCCCGCCTCCTCCACTTCCTTTCCTTTTGTTCATTGGAAGTTAAAAACATAGATGTGAAGCCAAACTACTGGAGAATAACATGAATATCTCATTTTATATACAAGCAAAAGTTAGTAAGGTAAGATTTAAAGTTCTCCTTGTCTTTAAATCTGCTCTGACATAAAATAACCCTATTATAAGTAACATATATCATGACTTGTGTCGAACACAACACTCATAGCTCTGAAGGCTGCTATATGTACACACACTGTATTGATACTGCCTTGTCTTGTGGGGGTTGCGGGTTAATTGCAGCATCAACCAATACAAAGGTAGGTGCTCTGTGGAGCATTTCACCCGGCTAATGAGTTGCTGGTGGGTCAAGGCATCGTGTTTAGTCACCATTGGTTAGAAACATGCTCTGCACAGAAGCTGCTTAGCAGGCGTTTGTTCTTCTTTTAATCATGGAGGATATTTGACAAAATTGATTTTACATTGTCCCCTCATTTTATAACAAAATGCATAATGCAGATTCCATTTTACTTCATCTTTCTCTCAATCGATGCCGACACACACACACGCAAAATACATTAAAAGCATTTGAATTTGAACCAAGCATCAACCATGAATAACAGCTAATAGATGACCATTGGTTAATCTCTTTCTGTGTATTACAGGTATAATCTGTCTGTACTTTAGTAGTATCTATCTGTACTATATTAATATCTTTCTCTATTGTAGTATCTGTCTGTACTATATTAGCATCTGTCCCTACTGTAATAGTATCTGTCTCTACTATAGTAGTGTACACCGATCAGCGACAACATTAAAATCACCTGTCTGACATTGTGTTAGTTCCACTCATGCCACCAAAACAGCTCTGACCCGTCGAGGCGTGGACTCACTAGACCTCTGAAGGTGTCCGTCACACTGCCCCCGCCGGCTTGCCTTCTTCCCATAGTGCATCCTGACGCCATCTCTTCCTCAGGTAAACGACGCACACGTACCTGGTCATCCACATGATGTAAAAGAAAACGTGATTCATCAGACCAGGCCACCTTCTTCCATTGATCCATGGTCCAGTTCTGACGCTCACATGCCCCTTGTAGTCGTTTTCAGCGGTGCACAGGGGTCAGCATGGACACTCTGACCGGTCTGCGGCTACACAGCCCCATACGCAGCGAGCTGCGATGATCTGTATGTTCTGACACCTTTCTATCATAGCCAGCATTCACTTTTTCGGCAATTTGTGCTTCAGTAGCTCTTCTGTGGGATCGGACCAGACGGGCTAGCCTTCACATGCATCAATGAGCCTTGCACGCCTATGACCCTAGGCTGTGTCTCTCGGGCAGCTGTCTGGCAACCGGAAGGTTGCTGGTTCGATCCCCGGCTCCCCCTAGCTAAGTGTTGAGGTGTCCCTGAGCAAGACACCAAACCCTAACTGCTCCCGACGAGCTGGCTGTTGCCTTGCATGCTTGACACCGCCGTTGGTGTATGAATGGGTGAATGTGAGGCAATGTAAAGCTGGATAAAAGAGATATAGAAATGCAATCCATTTGCCATAGTAGTAGCTGTCCCTATTTTAGTATCTGTACTGTCTGTCTGCACTGTAGTGTCTGTACTGTAGTAGTATGTGTCTGTAATGTAGTATATGCAGTATGTGTGTGTACAGTGGCTAGTATAGCATGTGTGTGTGTGTGTGTGTGTATTTCCTTAGGTGTACCAGAGCTCCAAGCCACTGAGGATCGGCTATTACGAGAATGACGGCTACCACTGTCCCTCTCCCAGCATGCTGCGGGGCGTCAGAGAGGTCAA
>OMKP01033440.1:0-16540 GCA_900302375.1 Bathygadus melanobranchus
CTCCCCCATAATCAAGGCAATTGGCCACACCTGGGGTAGCTGAAACTAGGTTAATCATCCACTCAACAATAGGTGGCAGGTAGGTCACAAGGAAGTACTTTCCTAAAAAGGAACTTTGAAATGTAAAGATCAATTTAAAGTAGCTAGGTTAACTATAGCTAGAGTTAGATTCAAGTTTAGCTTGAATTATTTCTAGCAACTTCTACAATAATAGCCTAACAGAAAACAGCTCTAATTCAGTTTCTCTACTCAATATCAGTTGCAGACAGCTTAGACTGAAGCTGGCAACTCAACAACAATAGCAACAACAGACAGTTCAATTCTAAGTTCAATTCAACAAGTTAGCTTGCAAGTAGCTCTGTTAGTTCTGCTTCAACAAGGATGACTTAGTAAACACAGTTCTAATTCAGATTATAGACTTACCAGCAGCAGGATAGTATTTCGTCTCCTATTCCAAAACAAATGTTTCCAGGATTTACTTGATGTGGCAGTGACTCAATTGAGCTACTCTGTTTACATAATGTTATCTGTCATCCATCAAAGTTTGACAAAGAAAATACCACATTTACTTTGATAAAATGCTGTTTAAATAAATAAAGTTTGATGATGATAAGATTCCTGCAGAGGCTAATGCTAGGGCCTTGCCTGCACCACAGCGACCTGTACTTTTTTTGTTATTTATGAATGTCCG
Organism: Bathygadus melanobranchus; assembly: GCA_900302375.1. Taxonomy (NCBI): domain Eukaryota; kingdom Metazoa; phylum Chordata; class Actinopteri; order Gadiformes; family Macrouridae; genus Bathygadus; species Bathygadus melanobranchus. The sequence goes on from OMKP01033440.1 coordinate 692, forward strand.
CTTATTTGTGCTCACGCTTTTGTTTATTGTGTGTGTATGTATTTTTTCTAGTTGTAGCCTATTGGTATTTTGTATATAGCATAACATAAATGTTTGTCTAGATCCAATCCCGCCCACAATCCCAAATCCGACCCCACCCACAACTGCTCTCAGGTCTGTGGCTCGAATCTAGGCTCCCCTTTGCTGGCTTCAATTACGGTCGTTCTAACTAAGATATACATGAAATATCATAACGAGCTGCTTTTATGCATTGTTATTTACCAGATATTTAAAAGTACGGACGATCTTTCGAAAATCGATGGTTGATCTTGAATGCGTAAGTAAGGCATTTAACAATTGTCTCTTGCTTTGAGCACGGGTAGCTAGCCCCTTATGTGCCCCTGCGCTCCGCCCCGACGAATCGACACAAGAAGTGGATTAAAAAGTTTGTTTTGCAACGTATCATCAAAGTCGAATTGCATGTTTTACAAGGGCACGTACGTAACTTCTTTGTGTGTTTTCAAATATCTGATACGTCATTGGAAAGTAGTTGAAAAGACCAATTTAGTTTCGTGCCGGCGATCCGCTATGCCATCAGAGTGTGAGTGAATGCGCAGGGGCACGAATGTCGGCTAGGTAGCTACGTGATGACAATATGCAGTGTTTTGTTTCTGAACAGTTTCAGCCTCCTATTTGGAAATGCTACTGGAAAAGAAGGGTCGAGCCATCAAATATACTTGATTAACTTGCATGATTAGGTCGAGTCTTAAATACATATTTTGTTTACGTGTAGTGGAATGACATTATTGCGATATCAGAGACTGGGGCCTTCGATTTAGCTATCATCTCACCATGTTTTACGCAGTTACGAAGTGTGTATGTTATGGTTTGCTTTTATCAAATGCGCCACTTGTATATTAACGTTTTGTTATATAATTTAGTAATGGGGTTATTTTAATGGTGTGGCTATTGTTGAACATACAATTCAATACTCATGTGTCTGCTAAGGACTGCCTTGGGTCGCTGGTTAGCTACTGCGACCGAACAATGTAAATAAACTAGCACTTGGTTTGTGGCTAGCAGATATTGTCATGTTATCAAGATATACAAATGTATTTACACGATAAATTGGCTTCCATAGATTTCAGGAACTTGACCGACTTCACAGTCGGTTCTGTTCAAATGCTTTGTTGTGTGACAAAATCAGGGGTCATTCGTTACTCTTGAGAAACTTTCTAATTCGGAGATTTTATTTTGAATATATTCATAATGGACTAAATAGCTGCAGTAGAAAAGTTACATATGAAAAAGGCAGTACTGGAAACACTTTTCAAACACTGATTGTCCAATATTTATACAGCGTTTCTATAGTTGCTTACTATTCTTTTTAATTGACATGGTTGATCATTTTATTTTGAAACAAAGGTTATTGAATATTGGTCTTTCTGTAATGGTCGCTGGGCTGGTTTGTAAATTACTTGGCCTGGTAGAACCCAATGTACACAGTTCGATCTGTCCTGGGACCTGTTATCTTTACTATTTATCTAGTTTTGCATAGCCAAACCAGACTTGGAGAATGGTCTTTCTTGTATTTATTTAAACCAACCACAATCGTCTTGGGTGGCGCTAAGCCCAGGATGCAGCGACAGTGCCCATGCAAAATTGTGACGGGGGGAACTTGTTTTGGTGGAACATTTGCATATGGACAAACACAACTTTCAGCATGTAGGTTGCTAGTTCTGAGGTTGTTGTTGTTTCACATAGCGACGGTCATTTTGAAAATGGTAACACGCAGGAACACGTGGAAGAGGAGGAGAATTCCAACTAGTTGGCCAATGGCAGGCTTATCCCCACAGCCTACATCATGACAGCCAGACTACTATTTAGCAAACTATAATTAGATGAATCTCTGTATGTGTGTGTGTGTATGTATGTCTGTCCTTCCATTTTCTCCCTTTCATCTGATCAACTTCACACAATGCTTGCCAATGGAAGGAATTTATCAGAATCAAAATACAACCATGTGTTGTATTATCTATATTCATATTTTTGTCCTAACTTTTCCCAACTGTTACCATCTTTCTTTTCTCTTTCTCAGGTGTTCATGTGATCCAGCTATGAGGGCCAACAGTTTGGTATCATCTCTAAACAGTTCATGGTGAGAGCTGTCCTTGGGATGTTATTTAAAACACACCAACATTAACCAGCGCAAAAATACAGTTGACAATTCTGTATATGATTGGATGGCAAAGTGAATGGAAGTTCAACATTCAAATTGTGCTTCTTGGAAAGGATAGCCATGTTGGAATGATCAACTGAGTGGATAAACACAACGGCAAGGAAAATCCAGAAGAGTGGATCTGTTCAGTAAACAGTAGAGGAAAAGCTGGTGAGCTCCTGGAAATGACCAGCTTGTTTAGACGCAACAGCAATGGAGGCTCCAAAAATGGAGGACCTGATGGAGGTGGTAGTGGCAACTCATCTTCGGGGCAGCTCAACAACAGCAGGCCTAACCGGCAAATACGACGACTTGAGTTCAACCAGGCCATGATGGATTTCAAGACCATGTTTCCTACCATGGAATATGAGGTCATTGAGTGTGTGCTACGTTCTAACAATGGGGCAGTGGATGCCACCATTGACCAGCTTCTCCAAATGAGCATTGATGGGAACTGTTCAGATGACAGCTCTGACTCAGATGACAGTATTCCTCCTGAGGTCAGTAGAATATCTCCAGTCTTCCTCCCATACTGTACTGGAACCTAGGGCTGCACAATTTTAGCAAAAATGATATTTGTGATTATTTTGTCATATATTTAGCGGTAGTGATTCCTCAGGCACAATATTCTAGCAATGCAATGCCTATGATTCGTTAGAGTGCTTATTGCTGAGTTGTAAAGGTTTTAATTTCGATTACATCTGATGTATTATTAAATGTAAGTATATTATTAATAATAATATACATAATTATTATTACTAATTCAGATTCTAAAATACCAAGAGCAGGATAATATGCAGCCTCCTTTTCCAAAATCCTTGGAATAATATAAATTACATGGTAAACTGTGAACTATGCATCATTTATCTTGCTCTATGCAATGAAGCTTAATTTGAAAAACATTACACAGGACATGATGTCAATTTTTGTGATTAAGTTATATTCGTCATTATATTAAGTAAATGGGCTAATATGCTAACCTAATAGGAGCTGGTCAAGATCGTATTAGAGAATGATGGTGAGATGTTAATTAACATACTTGTGTACCAATGTTAAATATTGTAATTATTGTATGCGCTTGGTAGATTCTGGAAAGAACTTTGGAGCCTGACAGTTCAGATGAGGAGCCACCCCCTGTCTACTCTCCACCAACATATGACCTGCATATATATGACCGGAAATTCCCAGAGACCCATCCCCCAAGGTAAGGAAATTTGGATAGAAATGAGAATAAAATTATTAAATATGATTGCAGTACCACAATTCAGAAGACCCACTTTCACACTTGTGTATAGATCACTATGCTTTATCAACTAATACGAAGAGTACTTTCATATTTATGTATAGGCCAATGTACTTTATCAAATTGACAAAAAGGATGGCAATGTCAGAACATTTGGAGTGGCAGTGGCATATCAGATACAGCATAGTTTGAAATTAATCATTTGAGCTATTTGTCATTTTAAAGTGACAATAATATTTACTAATATATAATTCAATATTTTAATTGCCATTTTGTGTGAGTAAAATGATCTAGATATGTCTGTAGTACATGCTGATAGCTAGAAACAACAATACCCATCTTTGGAAGTCATAGTATTCGGTTCAAAACACAAACATTGTTAAAAATATGTTGGATTGCAATCTGGGCCAGTTAGCACATTAACATGCTAGCCAGCAGACATGCAGCAGGGATTTTATGTTGCATAACTATGTGAAGAAGAAGAATACGTTTATCGGATTGCAAATGGAGTGGTGCGTTGCAATCATTTCTTTCAAGTTCCAACAAATTTGCAATTCCTTCATAGAAAAAAGGAAACCTATTTCTCTATGAAGGACCGTTAGGGTATTTATGGTTCTCCCCAGGATTCATTTTACATGATGGCGCTCTCATTCAGTCAGGTGCGACCTCAACGCGGTCACAGCATGTTCTCAAACATAATTCAATAGGAAACATAAGGTAGCAGGTGAACTCCCAGTCACAAAGTTGTGTGCCTTTGGAAACGTTTACGCTGAAGCACTGTCATAATAGAGTCGGACTTGCACCAGTGAGTGGAGCAGCAAGCGACACGATCCACACAGCAACTATGTGATATTGTACTATTGCAAAACAGTGGTTGTAACATTTAGGAAATTAAAAAGAAAAATGAAATGGTAAAAAAATCCAAGCCATTAAAATCCAAGCCATTAAAATCCAATCCATTACAAATATTGACATTGACTAATTTTCCGTAATTTGTAAATCCGATTAAATCGGACACCTACTTTAAAAAAATGTCAGAAGTAAATGAAAAACTACTTTTGATAAGATTACGTTTTATCACAGGTGGACAAGTGGCTATTTAGTTGTAGACAGTTTCATCACATACAATTACTTTTTTTGAAATTATTGATTAGTTTACCTGATTTTTGGCTTTTACAGGATTTGATCCATAGCCAAAATCTGATTGATCAGGGTTGACTTCCGGGGCCTCCTGACACAGATCCCATATAATTACTCTCTTCCTTTCTCTTGACTACTCCTCATCATCACATGCAAGAATGATGAAGGGTTTGTTGTTTAGCTATTAATGATATTGCTGTATCCCATTTCCTAATATTATTGTAGACTTGAAGCCCAGCCATCCTCTGGTCATTGCCCGGTGAGAAGTTACCGGCACTGGAATCCTCCACTTTTAGGAAACCTCCCAGAAGATTTCCTACGCATCTTGCCACAACAATTAGACCATATTAAAGTAAGCAAGAATATCTTTCCAGATAGATTTTAAGTGAACAAGTTGTGTTAAAGAAATGTGTTAATATTCTGAGATTCATAAGGTGGATTTCTACTTCTCCCCATAACCATCCAAACTCTTGTTTTGTCATACCTCCCCATCCTAGCCGCACTCCCTCACCTCTGAGAGCCAACAGACAACCCAAGCCAGTGCTAGGCCAGCGACTGGGGGCACCAGTAGTGGCTCCAGTTCAGTAGGGGGAGCTACTGAACCAGAAGGGAAGCTGAAACAGTACCTGGAAGATGAGCGCATAGCCCTTTTCCTGCAGAATGAGGAGTTTATGAGGGAGTTGCAACGTAACCATGATTTCCTAATTGCTCTAGAAAGAGGTATGGTTTTTAAATCGCCCTGCAATTATGACTCATGCATAACCAAGATTTTTTTAATACACCACAGCAGTGCTATGTGCTGCTATACATTTCACGTTAAGTTTTGATGTCAGGACGTTCCTGGTGGGCGGTCATTATTGTAAACCTTGTAAACGCGCTGGGAACTTACCCGGGCCAGCTACTAAACATTGGCGAACAAACCTATTTTCTACAGCCTCTCAACAACAATGCATGACTGTGCAAAGGCTGCTATTACTCAGAAACTAGCCCTGTAGTAGACTAGTACTACTACTGCTACTACCATGGCCTGGTTACTGCTACTGCTTTGGCCTGATAACTTCCCCTAACTCTACACTGCAGGTGAATCATAGAATAGAATGGCTATGAATATATTGAAATTGACAATATTGTATAACCACTTAAAATGAGAGAACAATTTTGAATATTATGGAAATTGCGCATACAAAATAGCAAAGAGTGCACAAAAGATCATTGGGACTAACTTCACGTATGTGGAGATCATCTACACTGCTCTTTGTTGTTGGGTAAGAAAATGCTAAATGAAATAAACACGACTACTTCATCACCAATTAATAGCCTTGTACATGAGACATATTAAAGCTACTTAACATATGCTTGCCACGTTTCCTTGGACCTGAATCTATTCTAGCTCTATTGGTGGGTCCCATGCCATCCCATCAGTGGCTTTACTGTGTAACAATGAAGCCAATACAATTATATATTAGTATATCAGTAGTTTATGAAAATTATTGCATAATTGTTGCGATAAAGGTGCAAACCGCCATCCTCACACAGTTTCTTTCATCAGTGGTCATGACATCTGCTCTGTTTTTTTAGACCGCTTGAAGTATGAATCAAAGAAGTTAAAGTCCAATCATTCATCGAGCATGGAGAATTCTACAGGTAGATCATAATCATCAAGCTTCTTTAAAAAGCTTTCTGTAAATGTGTTAATCTTCTGGGAGTATGAGGGAGTTGACTTTCTGTTTCAAGATTGAATCATAATATAGCGTCTCATTTTTTATCTACCCCAGAGGAACGCAATTCTTCAAACTCAGTGGAATCTGTGTCCGATGACGCCATGTTCCGAGACAAACTCAAACACATGGGCAAATGTAATACAATGCAATTGAAATGTTTCCACGATTACATTGGACCACCTAAAATTGTAAAATGCCTTGCTGACCGTTTTCTTCTTTGCTGTTGTATAGCCACAAGAAAGAAGTTGTTTGAGATTGCCAGAACCTTCTCAGAAAAGACTAAGCGGAGAAAGTCTAAAAGGAGGACACTGCTGAAACACCATTCGTATCCTTCAACTTTAAGTTTTATTGAAAATAACAACAAACTGATAGAGTAGTTCCTTTCTTCCTCGTGGTTTTATATATTTATTCATGCAATTTTGTCTGTCGCAAACAAATCAATTATAAGCATATATATTACAAGCATATCTCTATTTGATTCCCTTGATCTGGTCAAAATAATTCATTTTACATTTGTCACTGTAAATATATTTGCATTAATTACGTTGAGAAGACTAATACACTTAAAATGTATAACAACAATATATATTAAAAATTCCCCAGCACATCTCATAGTATTTATAGATAAATTCTATAAATCCGTCATATTCAACGCTTCTAGGAGCCCCAAACAGTTGACTTATGTACCCACATTGGTTTGTATATTGTTGAATGCTGGAATGTATTTACTACATAACTGCTATTAGTTACTTTCTTTATATGATGATACACTACTAGGTTAGTTGGAATCCGTTGTTTGTTCTTAGCCAAACATTTTTCCAGTCTTGGCACAGCTAACTCAACAGCCAACCTCCTGGATGCAGTCGAGGGAAATCCCTGTGGTAAGACCAATTTTACAAGAATGTTACTTTAGGTTATATAATATCTTATTTGTATTATATGTGTATTAAGGACATCAAAAGAACAAGCAGAACTATTGTAGACAGTGTAAAACCAGTTTTGCTTTTCTCAATCTAGTGGTTTAAAATATGACTGGTACATTTTAAAATGATGAGGGTTATGTCTACCAGAATTGTTTATTTCCATCCCTTCTATTTGATCTCTTTTGCATCTCACTAAATTGTTGACATCTGAGGTCTACTTAATCTAGCCTGGCGAGAGCCTGCCCTTGCACAACAACTATTATTTCCTTGTACGAGGTCAGGGATTCATCCTCGCTAGTTGCTATCAGACCTTCTAGTCGATGGCCAGACCAATTGGAGGCTGGTTCTTGGAGTCGGGTTAGTTGATAATGCAACAGGCAAGGTGCCTGTTGCATTATCTGCTCATTTAGATTTATCATAGAATTGCTGTTGAGCCTTGTCTTTCGACCACATACATAAAATTAACATGTAAAAAAATTGCCATTTAACACAGACAAAATTTATTTTATAATGATTTAAATCATGTTTTCATATCAGAAAACCTATGTGTATAGATGCAGTGACTATAGTCCAAAGAAGACACCAACAGTGGACGCACACACTGTTTGGTACATAACATTTTTAAGGAGGTGTTTTGCAAGCATTACTGTACTTTCTGTGGTTGGGGTTCATTGGAAGTTTGGGAAGCACAGCAGTAGAAAGCGCATTTATGCATTTCAGAACAACAGTCGGCTCCCAAAGACTAGTATTGATGAAGCCACAGCGTCAGTTTTAGCAGAAATAGGTAATAAAATATAACAGCAATAAAGAAACATGAATGTGTGCTGTGGGATAGTTCTCAGAGGAAAAGACTGCTGTGTTCGATGTTCTTCCGACTGGATTCGGAAAGAGCTCTATTTATCAGCTTAATCTGCAGTTAATGTGATTGTCTGAATATATTGTCAGTCAAGGCATGGATTCAAATCAAATGCCTGCGGTAAAAGGCCAGACTCTTGTGATAGCGTTTGAAAATACAATTATAGAACCAGGCTTTACTTAATCCTCCTTTTCAAAATCCCTGTGTTACGTAGGATGAATGGACTTCTACTTAGTAGTTGATGTAACCGTATAACCTGTTGTTTATCTGTGCTTACATCTGTTCATTGTTCTAGAGGACGATGGCCAGCCTAGAAAAGTGGACATTCCGGAAGAGAGTGAACAACACAAGTCTTGATCATGGTACGGCTTTTATTTTTGTATAGGGCTTTAGGGTAATAAAACTATTAGGGTTCTGTGATTCCTTCCATTTTCTATGGGTTCAAACTAGGAACGTGCATAAATTCAGGTAACCAAGATGGAGAATACAATCATTATTTATTTTCTTAATGAGTTAGCAAGGCTTAATGTTGAGTTTGTGTGTGTCTACTCTAAAATGTTCTAAGATTTGATTCTGGTTCTGACACTGACATTAACCCCATAGCATAAGATTTTTCTGTGCTGAATCACTACAGGGATACATGGCTACTGCAGTATGATGTATGACCTGTAGACTCCCAGCTCCTCGGACATCTCTGCGTCTTAATTCCTAATCAAGAACAACCTCCTACCAAGAGAAAGATTCAAATGTCGACTGTTTGCTGATCTGTTTTGCAACAAGAAACTCCACCAGCATTTTGTCTTAATTTGCTTATTCTTATGGAGGATCAAACAAGACAAAATAAATAATGAAGTAACTAAAAATAACTTTCAATGTAAATTGAAATTAAATGTAATATTTTTGTTGTATTTTTTTTCTGTATGGATATATTTTATTCTCATATGTCCCTTATTCATTTATTTCCACATCTATGTATATATGAATATTTATTTCTGTAATTCCTTGTGTAATTAAATGTTTGAAGACATTAGGCTGATATTTGCTGTTAGATGATACTTCTGAAGAAGCTAGTCCTCCTGACTAGTTGCTGTTTTAGGTGGAGGGACTGTCTGACAAATTGATAGCATCGTCTGTTGACGGCTCAATTTAGAACCACGAGTACCATGTCCAGTTCAATCGATGGGCATTACATGTACATTGTACTTTCTATCAGATATGTTCATTTGAGGAAAAAATATCAGGGAATTACTTAAAAACAGAAATAAATGTGGGGGAAATTTGATGTGGAAATAATTACAAATGGAAATGAAAAATAGATTTTTCAAACATTTATTTTATTAATTTTTAATTAGGCTAACTTTGGTCTTCCTGAATATTTAAAGCTGCATCATGTGTAATACAATTCCTGCCATATGACTTCATTTAATTGAATTTGTCATGAGCACTTGTATGTATGCCTATGTTTAGGGCTGAGTGTGTAAAGCCAAAGTAGAAAGTTATTTATTATACCTGTGTAGATAACATTCTTCTGCCTTTTCTAAAACATACTGTGGTGTTTTATACCATTTCCCTACAAACAGATATTCGCGGGGCTGCTGGAGGGAAGCATTTTATGACTGATGACTGATTACAGTAAAGAATTGCAATGTACACACAAAATACATGGCAAAACTGTAAGTTCTGATTTTGTTTTAAGGCACAAATGTCATGTTGATCAGATTGTATTCAAACTGTTGATATTTAGGCCTATATTTTATGCCGCTTTTCCCCTGCATAGTACGGTAACGGTAACGGCATGGTGCGCAAAGTACCCAGTGTTTACACTGCACAACAGAGCCACTCCCTTCCGGTGTCTCCTAAAGGACCTTATTTTGGAGGAGAAAAAAAAAGTATGGTAGTCAACGGCGAGAGACAAATAATTGTTTGATCCTGTTTGTATTGTGCCATAAATTACACGTGTTTACGCAACTTTTGGATGTGTGGTCTTTCTAATTACGTATTTTCACAGTCTTATACTTACAGTTTTGCGACTTATAAACAAAAAGTTAGACAACATTTTATTTTAAATTGACAAACGTACCTACGGGCGTGGTGATAGACAGATGTGGTTCATCCAATCACCTGCCAAGTATTTATGAAAGTGCCTGCCCTTTTCCTAACGGTTTCAAAAGACTGCTTCCCCTCTGGAGCGTCAGGTTAATTCTCACGTCAAATTTGTTTTCATAGATTACACATTTTGCGGGGGGAAATTCTCTTTCGGGTCCCATGTTGTGCGGACAGAATGATTGACCCTTGAAGAGTCACGTAGCGCGAATGGAATCGCTGGAATTACAATTGGACCCCAGCCCTGGACACGGGACTCCAAGTACTACTCATAGCGTTGTGACGTCACATCCATCCGTGAGCCACCCACATCCGGGTGAAGGAATACAACGCTAATGATATTTAGAAGGCGGCCATCGTATTTTGAAGATCGATAAAGAATTCGGTGCTCCAGTCAACCGTTTTATAACTTAAGTTATTCTATCCCATGCGGGTAATTAGTGGACCGAACAGCACAGTCCAGTCCAGTTTTTGCAGTCAAAGATAAATAACTGAATTGTATGCGGTCTAAATAGACGAGTGACTACGTGAGCTACAGGGAGTTCCACATCGTGTGTGGGGAAACGCCATATAAACATTCAACTTTTGTTTCTTCTAGAGCTTCATTTTTGTTTTGGTTGATACTCCGCTTTTCTCGTTAGTCCTTGACCTCATTTAGATGGCAAGCTTCCCGGGTTCTCTAAACGAAAATGATATAGGTAAGTTATATTTCTTAATTACAGGCATATATATATCATATTTAGTCAGAATCGTGTCGAATGTCTGCTTCCTCGAAGTGTGACGGTATATTTACACGTTCACTATTTACCTTTCACTTTTACACTTGGGGAAATGCTGCAATAGGAATTACATTTTCGAAGACTTTTACCGTCGTGTTTTACAGTAGTAGGCCTACTGTGGTGGAACTGGTAAACATGCAGTGCTGTTGTCGACAACTACGAGTTTTACGCAATCACCAATTTCCAAAAATACAAATTACGATGAGTGGTTACTCTTTCGCAGCTGTTAATATGTCTAAGACAGCTCATTTTACGGTGAATGTCATAGGCCTACTGTGACCTGGCAAATGTAAAATATCTATCATCAGCATTGTTCCCATTGTGCTGTTTTACTTAGTATTGAGCCTAGACTCCGTTTACAGTCCCGGGGGAGAACAAAAACAAACAACAATAAATATACAGCAAGAATATGACGTCGCAATATTTGCGAAAGCCCCTTCCACACATGCAGTCTATTCCGTCCATGTCCCAGAACATTTCTGACACGTCGTGGCGTTTTATACAATTTCCCTACAAACAGATATTTGACGGGCGTTGGAGGGAAGCATTTTATGACTTTTTGTTTTTAATGTTTTTAAACAAAAACGACATGTTGATCGGATTGTATTCAACTGTTGATATTTAGGCCTATATTTGTTGGCGCTTTTCCCCTGCATAGTACGATAACGGCATGGTGTGCAAAGTACCCAGTGTTTACGCTGCACAACAGAGCCACTCCCCTTCCGGTTTCTCCCAAAGAACCTTATTTTGGATAGTCGACGGCGAGAGACAAATAATTGTTTGATAATGCTTGTACCATGAATTACACATGTGTTTACGCGACTTTTGGGTGTGTCATCTCTAATTGCGTATTATCACAATTTTAAGATGTTTCTTCCTCTGACCACCCTATTATCTTCTGTTTGGTAAAATAGTAACACAGGCCAAGCCTCACAGTTATAAGCGTGAGCTGCTCATTATAAGCTTGAACTAATTTGCCAAGATGAAAAGGATGATAACCAAATTAGGTAGTCAAAACAATAGTGTACTTTATCTGCTGACACTAGAACCAGACGTCTGGTTCCAAATGATAGACGTCTGTGTATGGCTTGATGTCGCAAACACTGAAGCCCAAGAACCACCCAACAAATACACACTTGATAACAACATTCGTGTTTTATTGATAATCAGATTATTTCTTGTCATGTAACACCAGACATTTACATTTAGGGCATTTCGTAGATGCTTTAAAAAAAAAGTTTTTTTTTAACAAAAAGTAAGTCAGAAATGTATACCTCAATACATGTAAACACTTGAATTTTAAAGTTGCCTGAGCAACCTCTAAATATTGATGGATTTTACTGTAACTTTGCCAGAATTTGTTTATTTATAAATTGTAACACAGGTCAGACAAAGGAAAATAAAAAGTTGCAGGTCACCTATACTCTCATATGCATGATCCAATGCGGTTTCAATGTCTGCTATCGTGGAGGCATTGGACTTCCATCTCCAGAGCATCAGTATGTTATTTTGGCAGTTCATGGAGATTTTACATTTATCTCCATTGACTTCCATACAACCTTTTCCGTTTCTAAGGTCCGGGCGTGACTCATGAGGTGGGTGTGACTTAGCCACTCTCTCTTGCCAAGAACACACATTTGAAGCACCCCATTCCAGGCTTTCTGTCTTGAGACGAGAACGCAGCTATGTTAACATTTGAGGAAAGAGTGCACTCACACTATGCTCCTCGACTGGCACAAAAAGTAATTTTGACTGATTATATTGGTAACTGATGTTTAACAGACAGATATTTCAGACACTTAGAACTTCGGCAGAGCCTAGGACTCTGTGGATAGGCTGTCAATCATGTCAACATTTTTGTCTGGGACGAAATTGCAATCAAAATTGCAGTGTATAGGCCATCTTTTTAAAAAAATGATTCCCACAGGTAATGGGCTATAGTCGATGTTTCTCATAGAAACGTATTATGAATGAACACACCGCGAAACCATTCCTGTCTTCAGGAAGGCGTGACACGGTATCATGTCACCGGTATGATACGAGACTCGAGCACCGGCATAAAAAATATAAATAAAACATTTGTAGAGAGTCAACATCTATGGCCTATTTCAGCATTAACCACTCTCCAGATGGAGCTCCATACATCCACACACCACGGCTTCATAATGGGCGCTTTCATAAGCACAGTTTCACACACATACGGTTTCATACACATGCTTCTCACACACGAAAAAACATTATGCTAATGATACAACATAGAACTGACGTGGAATTCGCTAGGTGTTATACAGAATGTACTGAATAAAATCCACAACCATAATGTATTCAACTCATTTGAGATCAACTGGAGAATAGATTTGTGCGCTCAATAGACCAGTGCCTGCTGATTGTAATTTCTGCAATTTCTTCTGCATAGAAGTGGCAGCTGGCTATATTTATACTGACAAGCTAATCTGACAGTTTGTGTCAATCCTAAAGGATATGGAGCTCAAAAGTAGTGGTCAATGCCTTTGTACCCAATTTTTTACTTATTCTATGGACTATAAGAGGTTATATGTGTCTATAGGTCTCTTGAAAAAGCAGCTTTGAATCCAACCATAAAAGTTACTGTGACAAGCCTATCTCATGGTTTATCTTGGCCCCTTATGTATCATGAGTCATACTCAGTGAGGACAGAGCTTCAGTGTAAACGTTTCCAAAGGCTCAATGTTTTAATAGTATGGGCACAGGGTCCAAAATGAACTTTTAGAATCTTTTTAGAATCTTTACCCGCCAGAGAATGGAAGAATCTACCGGCCAAGCAATTGTTTTAATATGTAACCCTGGTCTATTAATCTCAGAAAAGCCACGGGCTAATAGCCCGTGGCTAATAGCCATGGGCTGGTGGCAGGTGTTCATTTTGGGCCCTGTATGGGCATACTTCAGATTATCACTAAACAAAAGGCTGCTTTGTACATTGTGCAGCAGCACCAGAAAACACAGGCGTGGACGACGGACTGCCAAAAAAGGCATTGTACTCATTCATGTTCATTAAATTGCCAATGATATTATTAGCATAGAGAGCTTTTCGCTAGACCACGTAAAAATGTACATGGTGTGAACCCCTTTAGTGATCCTATAGGGAAAGCGTTGGGGTAGAATGCACATCTAATGTTCTATCCACTTCCTTGCGTGGAACAGGTTTTTGGATGTAGTTGGTTTTGTTTTTTTAAACCGGAATGCCACTTTATTTTTGTGCTTTGCCTTGACATGCCGAGTCAGCTTCTACACAGTCCCAACCCTGGCAGTCTCATTGTATGAGACCGTAGTCCATTACCCGGAAGACGATAGGTTAGGTTTGGAGAAGCAACTAACAAGCCAGACATGGTGGATGGTTGGGCTTTCGGCAAGTAGGGACGACTGCATCTGCGTTCAACTATGGATCAAATGACCAACAATTAGGGCCATCGATATTGTGATATGAGACTAGATATCGTCTTAGATATGACGATTTTGGAAATCGTCATATCGTGATACGGCACAACTGTTGTCTTTTCCTGGTTTTAAAGGCTGCATTATAGTAAAGTGATGTAATTTTCTGAACTTACCAGACTGAGAAAATACTCAGTACTTTTCATTGGTCAAGTATTTAATTCACACAGGAGTATACAAAAATAGGCTTTACAATGTGTTTATTTTAACTATTTAGTGAATGAACAGAAAAATGCTATATCATGATATACATTGTTATTGAGATACTTATCTTTATTTTTTCTATTCTACATGTAGAATAGTAAATGATAGTAAATACTTGCATAATTATAATAATTAAAATGTGTTACATTTTACATTCCTTGAATTTGACAGTTTGCTGGTTGATAGAACGTCAAGCTCTCATTAAGGCAAAGCTTGGTTACTTTTAGAATGTACAACACATTTAGTTGAACATATGTACATTAAGCTCCACACATACATGGGTATGATCTATTGACCACTACATTAATTGAAATAATACAAATAATGCCCCATTTCCATGGCCATGTTAACTGACCGCAGTGTGAATAAATGCCCCATATATTTGTTTTCTAGGTAAGGCTAAGTTCACCGGCGAGCTGTTGGTGCCTGTAGCTCCCTTTGATCAAAAGTCTGGGCGAGAGACCTGGACTGTAGCCTTTGCTCCTGATGGTTCCTACTTTGCCTGGTCTCAAGGACATCGCATTGTGAGGCTTGTTCCCTGGTCCAAATGTCTACGAAATTTGTAAGTAGTTCCATGTCTAATCGTGTTGAAAATCTGTTTGCTTGTGTTTGTAAGTAATCTAGACGCCTGACCATCACACCCATATGTGCTAACCCATGTTCAGGTGCCCAGATTTTTGTCATTCACCATGGGTATTATGTTGTTAAGTTGGTCCTTACAAATATACTCGTCCATCTGTAGCTCCATGTGCCACTCTGGTGAAGGTACCAACGGAGCAGGCAATGAATGGCAAGTCACCCCAGTGGTAGATGAGCCCTGCGATCACACCATTGACTGTGGTGACATAGTCTGGGGGCTTGCGTTCGGTTCATCAGTGCCAGAGAAGCAAAGCCGGTGTGTAAACATCGAGTGGCACAGGTTCAAGTTTGGCCAGGACCAGTTGCTGCTTGCCACAGGCCTCAACAATGGGCGCATTAAGATTTGGGACGTGTACACTGGTGAGTAAAAATACATATCTGTGTGGACTGAAACAGATATGTTTCAGTCCACACAGAAATGTATGTTTCAGAAACATAAAAAAAAAAAATAGCCTAGTGTCAGTGTTCTCTAGGAGTGCGCTCTTCTGCTGTGAGCAAATATTCTCTTTCTAAAAATAACTACATAACATGCATATTGTGTGTGTGTGTGTGTGTCTAGTTGTGGGGGGGGGG
>OMKP01033440.1:18105-36836 GCA_900302375.1 Bathygadus melanobranchus
CCCCCCCCGTTCGGTTAGGATCTCGGTGGCTAGTTAATCTCCATATTAGCGAGGCGGCCATTCAATTCCGCCCTCAATGTCCCAAATATGAATTGTTTACGCTGCTGGTTTGTTTATGCTGCAAAAATCTCAAATCGCGCAACATAGAAGGCAAATCTACACCCTTAAAACAGTTGTGTGTAAACCAACGGTTCATATGCTTTACAGTCTCCATTATTAATGTGGTCATGCATATATACATACTTTTAGTGCATTTTATAATGAAATGTATTGCTACCAACAACTGAAGTCACTAGTTTGTGTAATTATTTAGTGTGTTTGTGATTTCTGTCCCATTCTTAGGTAACATGGTTAAGGTGTTGCGGGGTCATCAGAACTGGGTCTACTGTAGTGCGTTCTCCCCTGATTCCTCCACACTATGCTCAGTTGGTGCTGGTAAAGCGGTATGTTTGCTTTAAACACTTTTTTCAATTATTTATTTTGCTTTTTTCAAGCTGTTATTTGTGCTATTTGTTTCCACTCATTTAGAAATACACTCTGAAATTAAAAAACACCACCATTTATACCCTAGTATAAACTTGCTTAGTGTCATGTTAGATGAGTTTGAATCACAGCCTTTGTTTTGGATATTAAAATGGATGAATTCCGCGATAGTTTGCATGCAGAATAAAGAATACATGTTACAATTGTGACAACAAGTGCATTGGTGACTGCGCAAAAGAGTGACCAGAGGTATTACTTGTGCAGGTGAAGCACAATATTTAATTGGATGGAAGTTCTTTTGGATTAAGAAACAGTTCTGTACCGCACGATCATGAAATCTCAATCACATTGTGAAACAAGGGAGACTGAAAACAATTGTGTGTTAAAATTATGGTGAATCAACGCCCCCACAAAATAATCCACATAAGTCTATTTTTGTAGATACGCCCGTTTTACTTCAGTTGTAGTTTATTTCACGTTTTCGGACGTCAATGTACATGTGCAGCGAGTCATATATGAACATGGTAATAGAACCATGCAAGACAGCACTCTTCTGGTTACTCAGGCTATGTTGGCCTATGTGTGTCCCTACAGTGTGTGTGTCTTGCTTCCCTGTCACAGGTCGTGGCAGAACTGTGTGTGATTGGTTTTGAAGGGAGCGCCGCGCTGACATTTTGAGCAGCCGGTGCAGACCAGGGATGCACTGTGCCCTTTGCCCCGGCACCTGACCCGCAAGGTCACTCCGTACGTAGGTGCTGCTCTGTGTCTGTCTACCTCTGCTGCTGCAGTTCCTCTACATTTTCAGTTGAAAGCATTTGTCAAAATCATGGGAACTCCTCTCCTTCATCTCCCTCCCAATCCCCCTCCCCAACTTTCCAACCAACACCTTTCATTTTCTGTACTTCAAGGATCCAGGTCACTATTTTGGACCCAAGGGCCTATTCACAGATTGTCCAGCATACAACATACTGCAGCAATCTGCTAAATAATGTTGTTGGACAAATGTGTGGACAAACTGTGAAGAGGCCATTAGGTCCAAAATAGTGAACCTATCCTTTAGTTGTCACCACCTAATGTAAGCAAGCATTTTTATTTTGCTGCTTTTAGAACAGAAAAGGCTTTCAAAGCATGTCAAGTGAAATGTCTTAGATAATGTAATATTCACGCTAACATGATGTGATGACATTTTAGGATAGATTTAACTTGCCGAGGACTACCAAAACCAGTAGTTTTACTGTGCAAGTTTCCCATAAGCACCAGTTTCCCATATGCACACTGATGGTATCATCACCACTACAAATAGTTAGCATCACTTTCCCTCTCATTATGTACTCATCCCTCTTTCTTGCGGGGATATGAAGGGATTGTTTTGTGCCTTCGAAGACCTGTATTTGTAAAATGTTCTTGGTTCCACACATAAAAGACATTCTTACCATGGAGAATGTACAATATAATTTGGTATGTTCCTGGTCATTCCTGAATTTGAATTACAGTGACTGGGGAAAATTAAAATCTGGTGTTTTTTCCCACCAATTGCTCTTGCGTCATATAAATGTAAGAACCATATGCACATCTTGGAATACGTTTGAATAATTGCATTGAATTTGTCTTGAGCACAATGTATAGCAGTAGTCGATAAATGATAATAGTAGATAAATGGAAGAGAATGCAGGCAGTTGTCAGCACAGGAACACTCAGCGTCGATTAACAGGTAAAGGGAGAGAACCTGGTCAACTTAACTTGAAATATAGTGTAATCACATTTTGGTTGCTTAAAATGCAAATTTTTGTTATGCTGGCATGAGTTTATTCGACTCGTCCAAACAAATCGTAAACCATGGCTGACTTGGAACAAAAAATACCAACTATGATCACCTATTGTTGTCGTGTGTTTGTGTGTGGGAAGAGAGTGCATGTCTGAGTGCCAAAGGCGTCCGTCTTTTGGCCATCAAGTGTTCTTTTCTCCTGCAGCATGTCTCTTAGTAGGCTTCTGCTGGAGGTGTGAGCCTATTACAAACACAGTGAACCCAAACTCTGATAGGGGAACCAGTGGAGTAACATTTATGTTAACTTAAGTTACTGCTTGTTTTTTCTTTTCTTTTTTTTTTGTTGGCTTAATTTTTGTAGCTACACATG
This sequence comes from Bathygadus melanobranchus, assembly GCA_900302375.1. Taxonomy (NCBI): domain Eukaryota; kingdom Metazoa; phylum Chordata; class Actinopteri; order Gadiformes; family Macrouridae; genus Bathygadus; species Bathygadus melanobranchus. The sequence goes on from OMKP01033440.1 coordinate 20,724, forward strand.
CATTCATTTCAAAGTCATACAATGTAGCATAGTATTGTTGGTTTAGAGAATAGTCTGTAATGATAAGTCTTGGTGATTTAGGTTGTGTGACATGCATAGCCTCGCTGCTGTGTAGCATGTGTATGGATTCTTGTTTGGCCTTGTTGCGAAGTTCCAAAGCCTTAGGTTGATGGTTATGTCATGTTTCCTGTGTTCATTATTTCAAGATATAACATGTACCTGCTTTCCAAATCATTTCACATGCTATAATATCTATCTGTTCCCTTTGCAGGTATTTTTATGGAACATGGATGACTATTCCTTGATCCGGAAGCTTGAGGGACACCACAACGATGTGGTGTCCTGTGAGTTCTCTCCTGACGGGGCTCTACTGGTGACGGCCTCCTACGACACCCGGGTCATTGTGTGGGACCCCTATAAAGGCACAGTTCTGCTGGATCACGGGTGAGATATGTGCATTTAACAGTCTAATTGGAATTGCCAGTACTTTGAAGAAGTGCTCGCTTATGTCTGTTTGATCTGACCTATCATTAGTTTGGACTTGGACTAATAAATCTACCATTTCTTTCTCTAGTCATCTCTTTCCCCCACCATCGCCAATATTTGCTGGTGGTGCCAATGACCGCTGGGTGCGATCTGTCAGTTTCTGCCATGATGGACGTCACATTGCTAGTATAGCGGATGACCGGTATGTATGAATGTATGAATATTAACAATGGAAAACAAGGAAGTATTTTTAAAAGTTTGCCGCAACAGCTAACATTGCTGGAAACCATTCAGAAGCGCGAGAAACTCCCTGCAGACGGTAACAAAGCAAAGCTGATAACTGAGAAAATAACCAAATTTATTGTGCTGGACGACCAGCCCCTTTCTGTTGTTGAAAATGTCGGTTTCCGGTGCTTAGTTGAACATTTGGAGCCTCGCTACATGTTGCCAAACCGGCATTTTATCTCCGACACGGCTATCCCAAATAAGTACAAGCGAGTTTATTTATAAATGCTTGGAAAACGTTGCCACCTTGAGTTTCACGACTGACATCTGGAGTTCAGACGGGTGCCCGCTGAAACGGTATCTGATAGGTATCTGCATCAGCAGATACTCATGGCTGTGATATCGGTATCGGACATGAAAAAGTGGTATCGTGCCATCCCTAGTTACCTTTCCATGGTACACAAATGTTTTTAGGGAATTTGTTTCAGAAGAAGTGTCAGGGGAAGCTCGTCACTGAAGCGTTCTAGGTTTAAATGCATATTTATAAATGTCATATTAACAAAAAGGGACTAATCACCTGTCTGCATAATGTTGTGCTTGTACTGTTTAACCACCATCATATTGTTGTGACTTGATCCTAAATCCTTCCTCCAGATTGCTGCGTTTCTGGAGCATAGAAGAGAAGGCCCCCCAGGCCATTGCAGCCCTGACCAACGGCCTCTGTTGTGCATTCTCTACGGATGGGACAGTGCTCGCTGCAGGGTGAGACTCATTACTCAAACCTTACCAGAACTCTCTGGATCAGTTCAACAACACACACTTTCATCTCACTTCATTTGCCTCTGGTGTGTGTGCGTGCGCGCGCGCGCACTCACTCACCGTCCACTTTATTAGGTACACCTTGCTAGTACCGTGTTGGACCCCCTTTGGCCTTCAGAACTGCCTTAATTCTTTATTTTGGTCCATATTGACATGATAGCATTACGCAGTTGCTGCAGGTTTGTCGGCTGCACATCTCAAAGGTGCTATATTGGATTGAGATCTGGTAAATGTGGAGGCCATTTGAGTACAGTGAACTCATTGTCATGTTCAAGAAACCAGTTTGAGATGATTTGAGCCTTGTGACATGGCGCATGGACAATTGCAGCCTCAGTTTCCTGTTCTTAGCTGACAGGAGTGGCATCCGATGTGGTCTTCTGCTGTTGTAGCCCGTCCGCTTCAAGGTTCGACGTCTTGTACTGTTGCCTTTCTATCAGCTCGAACCAGTCTGGCCATTCTCCTCTGACCTCTGCCATCAATTCCTAGTAGATCAGCAGTTTCTGAAATACTCAAACCAGCCTGTCTGGCACCAACAACCATGCCACGTTCAAAGTTACTTAAATCACCTTTCTTCCCCATTCTGATTCTTGGTTTCAACTTGAGCAGATCATTTTGACCATGTCTACATGCCTAAATGCATTGAGTTGCTGCTACGTGATTGGCTGATTAGATATTTGCGTTAACGAGCAGTTGAACAGGTGTACCTAATAAAGTGGCCGGTGAATGTATGTGTATATATATGCTGAAATAATGAGATGAGAATTGCTGCAGGCCTGACAAGATGTCGTACATCTTTTCTCAAGTGACGTTTATCTTCCATTATCTGTTCTAAAGCGAACCATATTAGGGCTGCACAGTTAATTGAAATATTATCGAAATTGCAATATGGCCAAGTTTGCAATTGTTAAAATGTACATTTAGAACATTAGAAAGAAGTACTGCAGAAATGACCTGGCCCACACATTTCTTTCACCAGACATAAGTAAACATGTTTGTTTGGTACAGACCCCAACAAATGTTTTTTCAGTGAAAATGACAATTGTGATGCAAAAATGATCATTCCCACTAATACTGAATCATATTGCAATATATGTCAGAATAACCATACCGTTCAGCCCAAAACCATATATTCGTTTTGATATTTGACCCCTTTATAACTTTTCTTTGCTAGGACCCGCAATGGAAGTGTACATTTCTGGGAGTGCCCCCGGAGCATTTCCAACCTGCAGCACCTCTGTCGCATGGCTCTGAGGCGGGTGATGTCAACGCAACAGGTAGAGGAGCTGGTCATTCCCACGCCCCTGTGTGACTATCTGGCTTACAGAGTCATCTGAATACCAGTTCACAACAGCATGCTGGGAGAAACAAATGTGATGCATATCCAAAACATCAACTACGAAAACAACGTGACATACAAAACCATAACCATATAACTGTCTTACTTTTTTAGGGTTGCTAACTTGCTATATATTTATTGTATTCTTTTTTAAGTGTTTTGTGGGAAAATGATGGCTGGCCTAGTTCAGTGGAACGTGTTGAGGAACTGGTTGGAGTTACATGAGGATTGCTATTAAAGTCCACATTATCTGCTTTCTGCTGTGGTTCCATGCTGGAATTGCAACAAGACTACCTGTCGTGACCTGAATTTACTGAGGCGTCACTGCTTCTTGTGTTGAGGTGTATCGTGCTAGAAAGCGAGGTGCCGATATGGCTGAGAAGCACCCTCCCCCCCAACTTGACGTGTGCGTGCGTGCGTGCGTGCGTGTGTGCGTGTGTGTGTGTGTGTGTGTGTGTGAGACAAGTGCCCTCTTGCTGTGCCTCAAGCTCACTGCACTTTCCCACATTATGCTGTACAGGCAGAGTTGATGATGTCAGATTCATTTTTCTTTTTATAAAATGAGAAGGCAATCGGTTTCTAAGCTTTGTACCAATTGTAAACTGAAGTATATAAGCAGCGCGTGTGTGAGAGGGAGAGAATCTTTGATATTTGATACTCAAGCAGAATATTTTTATTTTTTGCTTCTTAATTGGGAATTTTGATTACAACAAAACGATGTAAATGTCCAAGTAACCCAGAATGTTGTCTGCGTGTGTATTAGAGACCAAACTGGGACTGTGATCGTATGCGTGGCATTGTGTTCCTCACACATGCTGTATACTAATAACTCATTTCCACACCCTCACTTTCTTTGTTGCTAGTTATCCTGCAGAGGACCAAATGCTGGTGTTTTCATTAGTTTCAGAATACATTTAATAAAATGAGCAATCAAATAAGTCTTTTTCACAGACTGGATTCTATCATTTGCCTAATAGTTTGAGTCGTATCTGTGCATTTCTTGGATGTCACTTCCCATTGCATATACTGTATATATGTAGCTTAGTCTACGGCTTTGTTATAAATATATACATAATTGAAAGAAGGGAAAATGAAAGTGGTTTGCAGGAATGTAAGTTGTTCATATACATGTTTATAAAGTAGACTGCTAACATCAGACATTCTTCGCAATAACGTCAATGTTAAGGCTAAAGAGATGCTGATGCCAATGTTTCCCTGCTACTATAAAGCGACTTTGCATGTATTGATGCACTGATATAGATAGACCATATGTTAAATGCTGTACATGCACAGGATTATAACGCATTCAGATGTGTACTGGCATGACTACTGCCAAAGACAAATTATAATGCTGCCTCATTCAGTTTCACTATGAAGCATGAAATATCACTATATTAATGTATGTTATTGCTATTTGTGTGTATATGGCTTTTTATAGCTAAAATAAAGGCTTTTCAAGATGCATGGTCATTGCTTTATTATGGAATTGGGTATAAAGGCACAATGAACAATTTGGAGCTTCCTGTAGGATGTTAATGCATATATTTTTTCTCTGTCCCTAGGTAGATAGGAATGCTTATTCTGTGGTATATTACATACAAAATAAAGATTTTCTTCTAAGTTTTGCATAAGTAAAACCAAAAATGTTGGTCGTAAAGGACTATTGTGAAGAATAATACATTGAATCCCTGCACATTAAACCTAAAAATTCACAGCAAAAATAGATTATCTTCAAAAGTAGATTGGAAAAGACGAGGCTTGCCAGAAGTTTAGAGTGGATTTACACTGTCCTGTTACCACCTAATCCATGCAATAAAATTAACTATAACTCCATACAGACATACATAGTCCATGTGCCACAAAAAATGAAATACCCCAAAGTATACTATATCTCTAATGATAATATAATAATCAAAAATGGCCTTTATAACCAGGACTTCTTAGTTCGTCCTAATTTTGCCATGTTGGCGAGTTTGAGCTTTACTTTGTCCCTCTCTAAACTAGATGTGCATTCCACAGTGGAGTCCGTCTCAAAGGAGATAGCTGGGGCATGAGTGAGCACACCGCCGGCCTTCCCGTGGCTTGTGTGTGCAGCAGTCTGTAGAACCAGTCTTCCCCTGAGGGAGTGCTTTAGCTGCAACATGGGGGGGTTGTGGTTTGAATACAGACCCATAGCATCCCTCTCGTGAGTACAGCACGTGGAACAAGCTGAACACAGGACGCGGAATATGTATATCCAGCCCAGGTAGTGAAGCTCGACGATGTTGAGAACAAAACAGCCCAGGCTAACACTGAACATGAAATTTAGAAAAATGGTCTTCTCTGTGGCACGGGACACAAAGCAGTCGGTGCGTGTGGGGCAGGGATAGGTCTCGCAGTGATACAGGTGAGGCACTTCAAAACCAAACAAGTAAAACTGTCCCACCAAAAAGGTGATCTCCATAACAGAACGCAACAATACGTGAAGAATGTAAATAAGTAAAACTTGGCTTGACAGTTGGGTTGGATCTTCACCGACATCACCATAGTCCTCGTCCAGGAGACTTTGCTCCATTCCTTCTTGATCATTGGTTCCCCATTCTTCCATGTACTTGGGGCCGTAGATGTTATCCACCTTGGTCTCCATACAACTGCTTCCTAGCTCAACGTAGCTCTTTTTTGAGGGTGTTTGGATGATAAACTTTCCTTTCTGGACATCCAGCTTTTCATCTTTGGCAATTTTATGGAGAACAAAAACAACGTAGAAAATAGATGGAGTGGACACCAGCACAATCTGAAAAACCCAGAAACGCAGATGTGACACAGGAGCAAAGGTGTCATAACAGACGTTGTTGCATCCAGGCTGCTGGGTGTTACAAGTGAACTTGGATTGCTCATCGCTGTAGACGGCGTCACCAACCAAGGTCACGAGCAGAATGCGGAAGATAAGCAGCATCGTCAGCCAAATCTTCCCTATCACTGTGGAATGGTTTTGTACTTCAGACAGAAAACGTCCGAGTATGGACCAGTCACCCATGGCTCTACCTTAGGCAAAACAAAAAAGGCAAGATACATGACTTTTGTGGAAAAATAATGATGTCCATGTAACTATGAGAAATAAACAACTCGATGACTTCCGAGAACATTTGTAAATGAAGTACTCAACTGTAAGCTAGTAATATAAAATGGGAAAGCCAAGTATGGATTTGAGTACAAGGTTACCATTTGAACTAGAACCATTTCTGAACAAGTCAATACATTACAACTCACCTTCAGATAGTCCGGTTTTAGTCCTGTCTGATACAAATCGGGAAAAAGTGCTGTGTAATTTGCATGCCTATTTTTAATGTGTCGGTATGATGGATGCAAATGATTCTTGTTGAGCATGTTGTGGGGGAATAGGCTGACCTCACATATTCCAGCCAGTTTATCTGAAACTGGCATTGTTCAACGTCTGCACAAAAGCAAGTACAGTGTAACAAAGATTTAAAAACACAATGAGGGGTACATTTTCTGAACAGCCTGGAATAGTCCAACAAAAAACGCTGGAAAAGGCTGGAAAAGGGTCACAATACCATTCTGTATCTCCAGTATATATTAGGTGAAACAATCAATACTATATTGTACTGTAAACTTTACACAAATATTTAAAATAAACATTTACAAAGGTAATATCATAGCAGAGGCTGTTGAGCGGTGATTGTTGCTGGTTCTTGCTCACCTCTAAATCACTGTGGTACAAATAATACAGAAATAGCATAGTTATATGGTGTGGGAACAGGAATGAGGTCTACAACTTCATGTAGATTGGTGGAGAAGGGCTATCAGTAGGATAGGTTCTACTACTTCAGGTGCTTGAGGACGCGAGGTCTTTCGTGAGGTGTCTGCATTGAACTGGAGGTTGGAGCAGTACATAGCTCTTCAAAGTTACACCTTGATATTTGAATCCGTCAAAAACCAAAGCTAGCTGTCAATCACCGTGCTATGAGTTACACTTGATAATAGAGCAATGTAATTAGATGAAATACTTCAGTTTAGTGCCTGTGCAGCCATATGTCGTAACTATGTAATACAGCCATATAGCAGAAGTAATCACAAATACATTTTGGGTGCAAATATATGAGAAATACCTTCATTTAATAATTATTATTTTTGTATATATCATGGTATTGAAGTAATTCAATATAGTTAACCCAAGTTACATTTACATTTACATTTAGAGCATTTGGCAGACGCTTTTATCCAAAGCGACTTACAAAAAAGTAACACATTTGTCGAAAGAGGGAGACAACAATATAAGTTGGACCTAAGAGATCAAGTTTTTCATTTTGAGGGAACTTTAAGGCTTTTCATATACTGCATTTTTCCAAGTCAAGACTGGCGGAAATATATCCAGATGTAGAAGATAAATGTGGCAGATGTAATATCTCTCCTTGCCATTTAAGTCACATGTTTTTCCTCTGCCCTGAACTACATCATACAATAATTAAGGTAAACCTGCGACCTTGCCCGTTGATAGCTATATTTGGTACCCCAAACAATTCAGTCCCATTAAATCCTGCACAAAAGGATACCCTTTGCATTTATATCCCTGTTTAACTGGAAGTCTGTTAAGGGCCCCTCTATTTCAAACTGTCTTAAAAAAACTAGATTTCAATTGATAATTTCACAGAATTGCTTTCAGATTATATTTTATATTTGTATTTTTTAATTTTTTTATTTTGTCCTCTCATATCTGTTTTGGTGAGAGCTGTTGTTACCCCTGGTGGGGTTATATATGTAAAAATGAAAATTTAAATTGTATTTTTGTGATTGATGACAATTGACTACTTTCTAATGAAAAATAAAACAATATTTGTTTTTTAATTTACCTTCTTAATTCAATCAAATACATCCTGGTATTTAAGTCTACAAAGAGTAGGTATATTCTCCACTCCTTTTTCAAAAAATGATCAAATAATTCTTGTTTACCTGATAAATCGTATAAGAATATACTCTATTTCATCTGATGCACTGAAACTGTTAGAAGAGCCACTGGTTCTGTTTTGATTAATTAAGGCTGTATAACACTAGGAGTGTCCAAGTGTGTAACATAATAGCATAAATGAAAGGCTGGATTAAGAGTGTGCAACATAATATATAAACAGAGAGCTGCAACTATAGTCCTAGTAATAGATACTAGCCTATTACTGAGACTCAAGTGATCTCATTTTTAATGGTTTTGGCACAGGGGATCTGAATTAGCCTCGCACAGCCAGACCATAGTCACTTCACTACTCATTAGGTCTGAAGTCCGCAGTGCCTGTTGAGAGGTAGACTATATCTGGTCAGTTCTGGGGTCTCATTTATAACCGTTGCATAACACACAAATCGGGGCCTGTAAGTAAACGCTGACCCATGTGTACGAACATTTTGGAGACTGAGGAAATTGCCGACACAGATGGTGAGGTGAATCGAAGCCAGTATAATGATGTCTCTCACACATTTAATTTCCCTTAATATCAAATATACAATATGAAACGTTAATTAGCCTATAGATCCACGTTATCATAAACATTAAAACCAGTGCTATTTGTACTTGCGCTTATTGAGCCATAATTATTTCATAAGCACCTTTCAATTTGAAAAGATGGCCTAACTAAACCAACTCAAATCTTAAATGAAAGCCACACAGTATTCCATCAGCACTGTCTCACCATGACATTCCCCACCCCTGGAGTGCAGAGGGCCAGACTGTATAGCTGATGAAATCATCCATGAAATCCAGAAATCCACGATTACATCAAATAGCTGTAAAGAATTGCAGAACAGAGTGTGCATATATCACCAAGTACAATTTTAGTTGTTATATAGCCTAGATTTTGTGTGTAAAACCGCTGCAATGAACACGAGTACAGGACTGGAGACACCGCCGTGGCTTCCCCACTCACTCTGCTTTCTGCACTCACATCTTCACCACCTGCACATTGAGTGTGTGCAGCGTGTAAGCATGCAGCATTTGTAAAACAAAAATGTAGTTGATATTTCACACATCACATATCACATGTTTTCATAGTCTTTTTATCCCAAATTGAATTTGGACAGAAATACAATTAATTGTAAATGATAACCATGCTGCTGTTTTTACAATGCTTTTATTATGTGATTTTCTTCTTGCTGTAAAGTGTCTTTGAGTATCTTGAAAAGTGCTATACAAGATAAATGTATTAGAATTATGATCCTTATGATGATGATTGTTATTATTATTATCACGGCTCTTATCTGCAATATAGGTGCAATAAGTAATTGAGAAGAAATACGGCGCTTGTTAATGTACTGTTTGATGATGTGAACTCGCAGTGCAGAAAGCAATTTAAAAGCTATTGCCTAATTCCATCAGAATCTGAATCAATTTCAGTATATCTATTTCAATGATAAAGCTTTCAAACTTGCAAACCCAGACACTGGAGTTTGGAACAGTGTACTCCTGGTTTCAAGGTGGCAGCAAACATGTTTTTCCTCATCAAGCCGATAGATGGAAGTGACAGAGGCAACAGAGAACCACATTTCAATGACTTATAATGCCTTTAAGTTTTTCTGATGGTACCCAGATGGTGTCTCTTTGTGTCTTCATCTTCAATGATTCACCGTAGGCTACCAATGATCGGCAGGCTCATTTACAGTACATCTGTATTGACCATTTATGCGTAGAGGGCGGGATATGAGGCTGATCCATGTGTGCACATTGCCGGAGCGAGAAGAATAAGAACACAACAACAACAACAACACAACACGAAAGCCAAGGAGAATAAATATGGAGGGCTTTTTTTAATTAATAATTTGATATTGTGTCTGTAAGGGTTTAAATTCAAACCCATGCAGTACAGGCCACTGTAGAGTAAAATAGTTACAGAGAGTTTCTCTCTCAGTCCGGATGAATATCACCACAACAAAACAGGAAACTGCGTAACTCCACCTGTTGCACTTGCCAGTTTTCTGGACAGGCAATGTGTAGTCTCCCCCCAGAAGTTTGGCTATACCATTGTCAAACTTTTGGATCCAAGATTATCGTCAACATGCTAGCTCAAATATTGATTCCAAGAATAAAGGGTGCCAGCTAGGTGTCATTCCTGAGAGTCCCAAAGCTCATGAAATAAACAAAGCCAGACTGTTGAGTTCTCACTTGATTTATAACAATGTTCACGGCCTGGACAGACCAAAGTTCATTAGCATTGATAGAGTTACACCTCACTTGCGTGGTTCCCGTCGTCAATACACTGAAAACCAACTGAAAACCAAGTGACAACGCTTTCCTTCCACTCTGGCTCAATCTGGTATAATTAAGTCGTCCAAGAGGAAGGAAGCACACATAGATATGACCTTCCTTGTTCACCAGCCCCAGACAAAAGTCTTAGCCTTGTGAGACCATCCTGATCTTGCAAGTTCATATTTCAGTTTCTCACTGAAAATCACCAGGCCAACCTGGATTTGGCAAGAGCGAAGCAACAGAAACAATCCATATTTGGCACATTGAGGGTGGGGATTGAATGGCCGCCTCCCAGTAGTCTATGGCCAAATACATGAGCATGTATCATGAAAATGAATTTTGCATCCAACCACTGCGAGTCACCTATAGGCCTTTAGAGGAAATAGGCATTAGTCTCTTCCACCAGGTCTTCACTAGTCTGGCTGACAGGATGTAGTCTGTGAGGATAAGCCTGCCATTGACTATTTCAGTCCAAATTCTCCTCCCCTTCCGCTATTGTGTTACCGCTTTCTAAATCCCCATCGCTATGTGAAACAATAACAACCTCCATGCTAGCAACCTACACGCTGAAAGTTGTGTTTGTCTTTCTTTATCAGTAAAAGTCTCATCCCATAGTCGACATAAGTCTTTTATTGTTTTATGTGGCCTTTTCTTTTGCAGGGATTTAACCATTTTAATCCCAGGGCTCGCATCCCCACATGCAACCATACTATTTTTCAAGGGCGTCGTTGCTGCATCCTGGGCTTAGCGCCAATCACGATTGTGATTGGTTTAAAAGAAATACAAACAATGATATCCCAAAATGATAATGGCTTCAGCCAGGCCTTTCTCCAGTGTTGGCACAGTGCTAAAACGTGTGGCGATTGGTCTGGCTATGCAAAACTAGGGCGTCACAATCTTAACCCAACTCTGTTAATGACGGAGTTGGGGTAAGATTTTACATCTGTGCAGAGCTGCACCCCAGAGACACAGAGAGCATCCCTAATGAGACTAGACAGAGATAAGGTTGAAAATCAGACTTAAGTCTTAAATCTTAAGTTATCCTTTAAGGCCTGATATATTGCGTCAACTACCTAGAGTAGAACTTATGTATATATACATTGTACTCGCTGTATATTGGGGAAATGTTGAATGATGTGTTTAAAATAGGATTTAGGGAGTAAAACCAGGTAGTTGGCCAAAACATAATGAGGGGAAAATAATATTTAAAAAAATATTTTCTGATTGGACACTTCGCAACTGGCAGGGAAAATGTTGCTATTAATTAGGTCACAGCTCCGTCTATCTAGTCTATCAACCTCAATCGCTACAATATCGATATCTATGTATCTATCTATCCTAACAACATCTCCCGTCTAGTCGTGTAAGCACCAGAGCTGTGGAGGCAGTGATCGCGGACGTTATCATAGAGCAAGCGGAACTGACCGGAAGTTGTAGCTGCCGTGTTTAGTTGCTTTGTTGTAATTCCTGCAGATTTTAGTTGATGCAATTATGGAACCGAGCTGGAGTACGTTTTTATTCCAAGTAAGTACCATCGTGCATCTGAAATATGTAACGAACCTTTCGGAATCGTGTGAGCATCGCCATCTTTATAATGGTACGCACAGAAATAAAGTGAAACTATCCAAGCAAAACAAAGGTGGTAACCTTCTGGTAAGCTAGCTTGGTATTTGGTTCGCTAAGCTCCAGAGAGCTTCTCAAATCTCCCGTTATGCACATAGTATTGAGTTTTGGACGATGTTTTTATGGAACCTATTTTATTTTGATGCACATCCTTTTTCTTTCGGTATTTATATACATCTAAATCCTCACATTAATGGAAATGTAACCGGGAATGCAATGCAAGTATATGCATACGTTCACGCGCGCGCGCTGGTACTTTAGCCTCTGGTTTAAGCTTTGTATGCTAACCCAACTAGCAAACGTTTAACCTATTTTAGTCTCTTGTCCACAACAGATTAACTTTCATGCTAATATTAGCTACAGTCGGTGATGTACTAGCCTGCGTTGTTTTGTCGTTGTCACATTAACCGCAAAATGTATATTTTGAATGAACCTTAATATTAACAGCGAGTGGCAAGAGGGATTACCTGCACTCCCAATCCAAACTTTTCCTATTTCATTGTCCCAGTATGTTAGCCGAGGTTGGTGTCAAGCTAGCTGTAAAAGACAACACAATACTGTCACTCTAGACGTACATCTATCATGTCGTTGTCAGACTTGTGCTTTTAGACTTAAAACGCATCACGAAAAACGATTGAACGTCTTACTAGGCTAATACTTAGCTTGTTGGTTATAAGGCAGATGTACCGACTGCTTTGTGTACAGGACGCCCAAAAAGCTGGAGTGTAATTTGAGGATTACCATGCAGGTTCCAAGGTTTTTCACAGAAAAATGTGTAGTTGAAGGGGGAAAGTGGTTGATAGAGACACGGCCACCAATAGCTTATTCGACTGTCGACCAGTGCTGTACCTGACCCGTGTGTTTTCCCACCGCAAACCAGACCACAAAGTAGGAGTGGTCTGAATGGAAAGTCACCTGTGCAACTCGCGGAACATGGGGATTCGGTTATTGTTTTTCATATTATGTAATCCCTCCAGATTACTTGTTTTACCTCTGTGCACCGCTGCCCCCAAGAAAAACGCATGTAACTTCAACCATTGTTAAATGTAGATTTGTCATAAAGTCGGATGCAAGTAATATAAACCTTCTGTCCATCATGTTAAAAATACAATGCATACAGTGTTTTCCCTAAGATTTTCTTCCAGCAGCGGTGCAGGGATGTTTTAGTGTGATCAGTGACTCCAATAGGGCTCTGGTGCATTCCAACAGAAATGGTGTGACAATATAACATAGCAACAAATAGCATGCTAGCACACTATGAACACAAGCCACATTTCTTTGCAAATACAATTTTCAGACTGCAATTTGGAGCCATCCCACCATCTGGGTTTCATAATACTGTTGCTACTGTCCCACACATCAAATATGTAGACTACTTTCTATTATTTAGTCATTTGTTTAACTTTTTATGTTTTGCCTGGCCACGTAATCCACGGCGGTGGTGTGCTGCTGCTGGATGCATGTAGGGGAAACACTGGCATGAAATAAAGAGACCCATACTATAAAGAGAAATTAAGAGCCACATGCTATAAAGGGGTGGTGCTACAGATTGCAAATGAAAAGCCTCAATGGAGCCGCGGTTCATTTTCAGAGTAGACTTTGTTTTGTGTGCCTTTTTTATGACCGACAACCTCATCCATTAACCATTCAACCAAATCCCTGTTGAGAGGAAAAAACCAAAGCTGAAATTGCTTTACTTGCTGAAAGACACATTAAAGGACAATACCAGTCTGGTGATGAAACCATCATAACCATCTTGCCTGGCTTCACTAAAATGTCCATTACCAATATAATTTGCCCATATTACTTTGATTTTACCAATTGTGCCAAATAGAATTTAGCGTGTGTCCACCACCACATCATCCTCACCACAAATGTAAACAATAGCTAGCAGTAGTTCTTTGGTATCAGTAGTTCAAACCGGTGGCAGCGGCCGTTCAGACTAATTAGAACAGGCTAGTTGCTAATGCTTGTGGTAGAGCAGCCCACATGATGGCCTAATCACCCAAAATGGTAGAAGTGGCACTGTACTGCTACTGCCAAAGTGCGAATACTATTGTTGTTGAGGGTGCACGCACACTATATGCCAAGGAGAGACTGTTGCATTGGTTTCATCACCAGGCCGGTATTGTCCTTTAACAGCACAACTCATTAAGTGTACGTCATCACTAACAGAATCGCTGATTTAAAGGTTGAAATGCTGAGATCTATCAAGCTCAATGTATTTTTATTGAGGGGGGTCTAATAAATAGATAATATGGATGGATAATAATGAATAAATACACTAGCATACATACTTACATCAGGGCTCAAGACTGCAACCATTTATTATGTGGATGCAAGGTCATTTTCTCCAAGGTCGCATCAGTTCCGGTCGCATCAGACCGTTTTATTTCCGAAACAGTTGAATTGGTTAAAACACATGCCAATGTTATATCCATTGGGGACATTTTGAAAATCAATGTATGGGAAACAAGGAGTACGAACTGCCGATGAAAACTCTCTTCTCCCAAACTGCCATTCCAGCCTTGTACAACAAAGTGAAAGACGATGTTCTGAAGATAGAAATAAAAGACCTCTCCTTTTACTCTTCCACTACAGATATGTGGGCAAACTCAAATATGACCGCATACATGAGCATGACCATACATTACATAACTGTTGACTGGACTCTGCAGTCAGTGTACATACCAACATTTGTTGACCTTCCAATTCTCTAATGTCTATTCTTAAGAAGTAAAAGTTAATTGGTCTGAAAAAGTGTATTTGCATTATTATGCTATTATGTTATCATTATATCAGTGGCATAAAATGGTCTTAAAAAGACATTGTTTATTATTTCTGGGATAATATATCGTCCAACAAAAGTAATTATCTTGACAGGCCTACTTGTCCCTTGGACAAGTAAATGTACCTTTCCTTCCTCCGAGTCTCAATATTAATGAATGCACACTGAAGGATTCACAAATGTATTTCGGGATGTATATATAAATGACACCTCAAAAATAGTTTTCAATGCACACAAAAATATTTATTGTAAAAATAAGGTTCGCAAATGTGTTACCGATTCACAAAATACACTAATATTCCTTATTTGGTAGTAGTAGTCTGTAGGAAACAGTTTAGCCAGCTCCTTGAAAGAACAAAATGGCAAACATTACAATCACAGACTCTGTGAACAGCTATGGGGGTGTGACCAATGGGAACGTGGCTTACTGCCTCTTGCACGTGGCAGACATAAAAAAAAGACATCAAGATGAAACTCAAGAGACTGCAGCTGTAACTTAAAAATGTACACTTTCTATTTGCATCTCCTTGCTAATGTAATTCCATGCACATCTGAAAGTAGCACTTGTTAATTACATTTACATTTAGAGCATTTGGCAGATGAGGGAGACAACAATATATCGCTGAAGGTAGAGTGCAATTAGAATAGAACAAGTTACAAGCATTCCTGGTTGCCAGGTCAATAGAGCAAGTTTACAAACTTGAGTTGCTAGGTTGGCTCCTTACTGTACAACAGCAGGTAGCCAGGATAAGATGCTACACAAGCTAAGTTATATTTCAATTGCCGGGACATACCAGCGTAATTATATTTTATATTCTAACATCTTTTTTTGTCTTATCCCTACAGCAGGCCAACGAGGCCTTGCATCACCAACACCATGGGATTGGAAATGGCCTTCTTCCCCTCCTCAACTCAGAGACTACTGATCAGAAACCAGTTTTGCCTATCATTATGGAACAGAAGCCCCAAGTTAGTGCTACAGAACTCCTTAAGGACAATGTTGCTAATGGGATTGGTGGTGGAGCATTGGCTCAAATTGCTATAGTCAAGAAAGAGCCCAAATCGAAGACGCCCTTTATCTGTGGCTACTGCAATAAGGCCTTTAGGGACAGCTATCATTTGCGGCGGCATGAATCCTGCCACACTGGAATTAAGATGGTGTCGAGGCCCAAGAAAACACCCACAGCTCCTACTATGGTGCCTCTTATCTCCTCTGTATCACGGCAGAACAGTAGCAACTCATACATCTCCACTGTTGCTGGCATCTTGACTACAGCCACCACATCCACTGGGACTAGCATTATGGCCCCCATGCAGCACCAGCATCAGCATGGCATCACTAAGAAGCCTGCCAAGCCAGTAAAAAAGAATCATGGCTGCGACATGTGTGGTAAAGCGTTCCGTGATGTCTATCACCTGAACCGCCACAAGCTCTCCCACTCTGACGAGAAGCCGTTTGAGTGCCCCATATGCCAGCAGAGGTTCAAGCGGAAGGACCGCATGACTTGTCACGTACGCTCACACAACGGTGCCGTTCACAAGCCTTACATCTGCTCTGTCTGTGGTAAGGGATTCTCCAGGTATGTACAAATAATTCCTATTTCTTTCATC
>OMKP01033454.1:0-12360 GCA_900302375.1 Bathygadus melanobranchus
TGTTGAAGCACCTGGAGAAACAACATGTAACATTATTAATTAACATGTAACATTTAAGTAAACATTTTTAAGTAAATAAAAGTTACTTTTCACAGTAACGCATTACTTTTTGGTGTAAGTAATCAGTAAAGTAACTGAGTTACTTTTGAAATGAAGTAACTAGTAATGGTAACTAGTTACTATTTTACAGTAACTAGCACAACACTGCTTACTACGCAGCATTAAGGAAAGCCTGGATGAGGCCTGTATGGACAAATGGCCTTTGTCTTTGTACTGTACACCTGGCTGGTGCATAATGTTTCATTTTCGACTACAACATATTTATGTTCCGTTAGCCTGGATTTTCAACAACGGGTGTTACTATATATATTCACTTAGGCTATAACTTTACACGTCAGGGGTATTTAGCGGCTCTCAGACACCTGTTTTTGGCTACTACATTGGCCTACGCTTCAACAACACAACCCCCCCCCCCCAACACACACACACAATCCTCCATCTGGGAAAGACAGCTGTCTGGGATATTGCAGTCTGCAGGTGACCACTGGGTCATACCACTTTCACACAGACCCAATAACTAATTTATTACCTGCTAAGACATCATCACAGTGACACCATTGTGGCAATTGACAGAAAGGGCCAAGTGGTTCATGTTTGGTCTGGCCCTGGTCTGACTGGCCTGGCCAGTTGTGTATGCTAAATCAACTGATGGATGCGATCGCAGAAGGCGTCACCTGATCCCATCACTTCATAACTCAACTCAACAGTTTAACTCCTCTGACCACTCTAAACCTCCCCGGCCGCGTCTCAAATAGGCTACACTCTGGAGAGCAATCCTTCACTCTTTACATGCCGTGCCTGGACTGTCTGCTGTCATGGTTGTGATCCAGGCCAAAAGAACCTGTCTTATCTAACCCCTAAACTCAGGGCCTATGACTGAAGCAGATAGCCAAAGCTTACCCAACAGCTACACTCTATCTAACAAGGCCAGCAGCACCCCTGATCTCATTGAGTAATTACTAGTGAACTGCTCCCACACCACGGCTGCCTCTTTCCACAGATCCACTCCAAACAACACCCCCACCCTCTATCCACTTCCGAGCCAAAGAGGAAATTAACAAACCTCCCACCAGACAGTCAGAAATACTAAAGGACGCAGGAATATGGACGCCCTTCCTGGTAACAACACGTGTATACATGGGGGGTTTACAATGGATGGCTCATCGTTTACTAATTCCCGCTGGGACAAAGTCGTGACAAGTGGTCTCAAGAAATGTTTAGTGGCAATAACAACAACAAAAAACAACTCAAACTTTCCAAAAGGATGACAAACGTTACAAGCCTGCCCCAACCAATGAGTCATAATAACCCCGTACCGTGTGAGGAGGTCTAGGTTGTCACTATCTGTACAATGAAAACAGAAATGTGGAAGAAAACCAAGCATCCACGGAACAGAATAACGAAACAACGCCACGTATAGCACTTCATATACTGAACTACAACCCCCGTCCCCAACCCCAACAACGTTTCCCATATGATTTCATAACGTCGACCAACATTGACAACAATAAAGACCACGACCACGTCCTCCGGGTCGCGGTCATCGCGACACGACACAGGCGATGTCGCGCATTTTAATCAAATTAAGCCTGGTAAGGTTCAATCAGCGTTCACCTTCACCACATATATACGATGTTATTATTCAAACACTCGTGACTTTAAAATAACGACGGGCGATCACCGATCATCCCATCTCCCCGTGTCATCGTTAAATAACGTGCCGAGAGTAAGAGGATAACACGGCGGGCATACAAGTAGCCGAAGCGAGCCTCGCAACAGTGAACAAAGGAATAATATCACCATCACCACCATCATCATCATCATCATCATCATCACCACAAACTGTACGAAGTCATCCTCACCTGCGAGACACAACACCGGGTACACATTTCGCCTGTTTTTTTGGAGAGCGCCCCTTTTTCCCCCGAAGAAAATGGACTTGTTACTTCTGGGGATTTTTTTTTTCGTCTCTCCGAATGGGAGTTAAAGCTGTTTTCGTCCTCCCTGAAATTTCCACAGACACAAAAAACGCGCCTATCGGGTCAGCAGCTCGTCGGTCCTCCCGGTCGGGTGGTGCTGTCTTTCCACAGCCACTGGCTGATTCTTCTCTCCACCCACTACTACTTCCAAACGGTGGCGGTGATGGCGATGTTTGCCTTCCAGCGGCTGCTTTAAAACCACTCGCAACGTGGACACACGCAGCCGTTTATTCTGTATTTTAGCCGTGTTTTCCAACGAGCGTTTTTGAAAAGGTTTTTTTGATTGACGCTTTAAAGTCTCCTCACGTTATGTTTGTTGTAACAGTCCAGGTGGTGGTGGTATGTGTACACAGGCGAGGGTTGGTTTCTGTCTGATTTTACTATCCTATTTACTGGAATGTTCTTCAAATATATATTTATCGTGTCAGTGTCTTTGGTAGACCGTTACCAAACCAATAGAACCAGGCTACTAGAACTGTTAAATAGTATCTTCTACGTGTAGTTCTCAGTGAACACAAGACTATTGCGTGAATCAATAAAAAAAAATACCAACACATTCACGTCATATATATGTACGTTATATACATAAAAACGGCCGTTGTTAAGTGATAGTGACATTACATGTAGGATTCTGTTGGATCATTATCTGACAACCAGACAGCAGCCAAAAGTTTGACCAGGGTATTAGCTCTCTGACACAGGCCATGTGTTTTGTCAAAGCTACTGTAAGGGCAAGACGAAAAAAAAGGCAATTGGACACATTGTTACACGATTAAATCAATTTTCACCCTGCCTAGAGGTTGTCTTGTGTCACTCACACACACACACAACTCATAGAAATAGAACATTGACACCAGTACCCTTCTTAGACATTTACAATGAATTGAAGGGGACATTGGGAACATTCTGTGAACGTTATGGGTATTATTGTATGTTATTAGCTGAAACTGTAGACATTCTTCAAAGGGGAACAGGCTTTTCTTGTCAAGAGCAAGACTGTTTGGAATGCCCAGGGATTTAAATCAATATATTGTAGTAAAAAAAACCAGAAAAAAAGAACCAACTGCAATCTCACCATTTATTGCCGATTCACATAGAAAAACATAAGTACAAAATTACTTGAAATAAAACAAAGCGTTCTTCACAACTTTTCCTGTCACATATAAATAGTTGTCTTCTACCGGCTCTCCTCCCAAGTCAAGTTCATTGTTACAATGATTACTTTGTGAAACAACTGCCCCTGACCAAAGAGAGAGAGACTTCTACAAGGATGCAGTGGACACTGCTGCACAATGGATGCTGGGGTCTCCCCTCAGACAGGCAAGTCACGTGACCCTATCACAGTCACATGACCCATCTTCACCGCTCTCCTCAATGTAGCCTCCAGCCACGCAGGAAGCCGATCGCACACTAGTCGTGTCAGTCGACTGGATGGTGGCCATGGCTCAGAACACCAGTTTCTTCTTCATCACACCTGCAGATCAACAAGAAAAACAAAGCAATAAGTCAATAAATAACACATCTGCTACAAAGTTGTAATTCATCCATTCAAATAGAGGCACCTTGTGGGAGTCGCATTATCGAGCAGGCCTCCAGACTATATTTGAAGATGGCCCTTTATCGCCATCCCCCATGTGTTCATACGGTTCTCTTCCCCCCACGTAGCCCTGAGCGTAGGCTACACTCAACCCAAATAGTTTCCAAACCACAGAAGAAGAAATCACTTTGAACCTCCCTGCAATGCCATGGTCCTGCTCTAGCAAAGTATACCCTGCTAAAGCTACCCTGCTAAGCTGTGTATGCCTTTCCTCTGTATTTTAAGCTTTAGAACTGCAGTTAAATATAATGCCAACACCCTTTGAATTACTGGTTTGAATTAAAAAAGGTAGTCCATAATTACCTAAGGAGCAGGAGTGTAAATATAAAAATGTACATGTGCAAGACCGTGAACATATAATGTGTAGCAGGCCTGTGTTTGCACTGGGAATAACGTTGAAGTTAACTTGAAGATATGGAGGTTGTTCCAAAGCCGTTTGTGTCTCCCCAAATGTCCAACGACATTTTACTTCCTTTGTTCAAACTGATCCAATGTAGTCCTCTTGTGAACCACCTGTGGTTCCTGCACGATATCCACACTCTGGACTTGTTATGTGCATTAAAATAGATCCTGATGAAACTTGATTTATTACTTCTCACATCTGTAATCAGTCTTTGTATTGGTCATGTCTTTGCTTTATTCGACATGCGTGGGACCCATGTTGCCAATTAAAAAAAAAAAACCTCGCTAATCTTCTCTAACCACATGGCTGACTCCACCCAAATATGACTTAATCGCCACTGCTCTACGAAGGCGCCATTCACTTCAAGTCCTCATATAAAACATCTTCAAGAAGTCATCGTGAGCCATGTATGGCACAGGGCCAATTATGACAACAGAGAGACAAAAGAGGAAGTGTTCCTGCGAGGTGCCGTCAATGTGGCCCCTGGACAACAACAACATCGAAAGTAAGTGTTCCTCTGGTGACAGACAAAAGTGCTCTGAATTGAACTGCGCCAGCCACAGTCCTCAAACCTGCATTAAGATAAGATAAGATAAGATAAAACTTTATTTATCCCGAGGGAAATTGTTGTGCAGCAGTTGCAATACAAAGTAGGAAAAGACACAATATAATACAATACAAAATACATTGAGGTTGGCAGTAGACCATTTATGTTACGTAGAACTTAGTACATTAGCAACCCTCTCTCACACACACACACCCTTCAAGTACATGTTTGTGGTGTTTGTTTGTATTACATGTAGTCCTTTGGCAGATGCTTTTATCCAAAGTGTGTGTGTAACCACATGCAGAGAGTGAGTGAGTGAGTGTGTTTCTTTCTCTCTCTTACTTGTCTCCAGGCCCTCTATTTTCCTTTTGAAGCCTACAGTGGGGATGTCTCTCTCCTTGAGAGCCTCGGCTGAACAGTTGGGTTTGGGGAGGCGTGGTCCAGGCGTGGGACCGGGCCGGTTGCTGAAGTAGCTCATCTTCAGGGCCTGAGGACACATTAGAGTAGGGTTGCAGTGGGGTGAAAGCAAAAGGTCAATTTGGGGTGACAAATGTATGTTTTAAAATGTCTCTATATTGGCTGTTCTATTGAAATTCTTCATCATGTTCTGCCCTCAACACACTTTCCAATCACGTTTCCTGACCAATGCTACAGCGACTGTTAAAAATGCAGATATCAGCTACGATGACTAGGCTCACGTGAGTAAAGGCTTGTGTGTGCACGGCGGTACCTGCGTGGCGGTGGTCCGCGTGGAGGGGTTAAAGGTGAACAGCCCCTGCAGTAGCTCCAGCAAGTCATCCCCAGCTGCGCTGAAGATGTGCTCCAGAGGGGTTCCCGGGAACAGCTTGAAGGCCACGTAGTCTGGCAGGCTTTTCATCCCCTGCATGCACGCAAAATAGCACCAACATGTAGTACAGTAATACATACATGCATACACTTATTTACATAGATATTTGTAACCCAATACTGACAGGCCAGGTCTCTTCTGTGGGGGTCCCCAGGGCCTCGAATATCTTTGTCAGCTGGTCGAGGTCAGAGTCCCCAGCTAGGAACGGTAGCTATACAATATGCAAGACATATACCGAGATCAGACACAAAGAGAGAGAGAGAGAGACAGCGACAGAGACAGAGAGAGACAGAGAGACTGTGTGTTAGTACTACTGAAAAACATCAACAACCTCCATCCAACCACCGCATGGCGTTACGAGCATGTGATTAAAATAAAAATGCTAAAGCCTGTACCCGCAGCAGGAGCTCGGCCAAGATGCATCCCATGGCCCACATATCCACGCCCACGCCGTACATCCTGGCCCCAAACAAGAGCTCAGGGGACCGGTACCACCTGAGCACAAACAGGGAATCACAGAACAGTGTGTTTTGTTCAGGTTCTGTAAGTAATCTAATCCATTAAAGGATAACTTCGGCATGTTTCAACCTGGACCCTATTTTCCCATCATTTTGGGTCGAAGTGACTACTTTAAGTGGTTACTGCGTCTAACCAAGTCTCGCTCAAGGAGCAGTCTCGCTTTGAAATCGCGAGAGTTGAGTTGTTGCAGGAAGAGAACGGTGGAAATAGGAGTGAGAGAGGGGTGCCGGCAAGAGGCTGTTGTGTTGGACTCTGAAGTCTTAGTGTTATCTAAAAGATTTTCAAAGTCATGGCTGAATACTTAGCTGATGTGGATCTTGCCAGGTTTCAAGGCGAGAGAGAGAGACTTTGCTAGATAGACACAATAACAAACACACCAGACCAAGCAAAAGCTAAAGTCGTTTTAAGGGCTTAACAGGGCACACCAGACACACACAGCGTGCAAGAGAATTATCAAGGGGGTTGTAGCGTGTCAAAGAGAGAAAACACACACACACACACACACACACATACCTAGTGACTACTTGATGTGTGTAGACTCTGTTGGGGCTGCCAAATGCTTTCGCTAACCCAAAATCAGCCAGCTTCAGAACTCCACTCCCGTCCAACAGGAGGTTATTAGGCTTCAGATCCTGAACACGCACAACAAGAACAGGAATAACAAAGGACACGGTTGTTGACTGTGTGGATGGGTCAGCTGTAGAGCTGTTCTTATTTCACATTAGAAACAGAGACCACATTCTTCCCATTGTCTGTACTTGGTTTTAGACATTTTTCTTTTGTTGTTTGTTTCTGGTCAAGGGCGGACAGTAATGCATTCTCTCCCAAAAAGTTTCAATCCTATTTTTTCGTTAGATACTCAACAGACACTGGAATCATTGTAATAACAATGTTTCAGAGCCTTAGATTATACAAGTAGTCAACGGATAAAAAGCCTTTAGGTTCCCATGTACCGCCCCCTGCAGGACGATTAGGATGAGGGTGTGAGAGAACGAGGAAGAAGTAGCGGGAGACAGAAAGAGCGAGAGCAGGGCCTCGTCTCACCCTATGCAGAACCCAGTGATGGTGCATGTATTCCAACCCTTGCAGCGTCATCTGGATGTATGCTTTGATGTGAGCTGGTGTCAGCACCAGACTGGTGTCTTTTATGATCACCTGAGGAGTACAAAAATCAGACATGTCACATTCACTGTCAATTCCCCATATTTCTTTTTGGCATGCCACTATGCCAGAAAAACAATAATGGGAAAACAAAGGGAAATTGGGATACAGGCCAGTTGAAGAAGTGGACACAGATGGACCTTGCCAAGGTCCAAATTTGAGAAAACCTGAACCAGAGGTTTTCTCACAGCTCTCAAACATCGCCTCTGACATTCTGCCAAACTACAACCCCCATCAAACATCTGCAGATGATAAGCCCTTGGGCCAAAGTGCGCTGCCTCAAAATAGAAATGTAACCCAAGTAAATAAGATCAGCGTCACATTTCACTCTCCTGTTGGGTTCTGCTAATCTAATGGCTGCGAGCTAGAAATGCCCATCATCGTTTCCTGAGCCCAGGGATATTGATTTTCGTATTTAAAGTGCAGTTATCTTGTTTTGCTTCCTACTAACAAGAGTGTAATGCATTTGTGCTGGCCGCCAGTCTGGAAACATGGGTAGTTTGGAGCAGACGAGAGGAAGCGGGTAGGGAGGCTGGAGAGAGAAATGTGTCTTTCTCGAACCATTCAGGGACCGCAGAGAGCACTTAAATTTCCATCCCACGCATTTTTATACACATCTTACTAATCCAATTTAGCACTCATTCCTTTAAAACCTTTTCCATTTTTTAAATTCCTGATTACCTGAAATTTCCGCCTGCCATTTTAGTCGCTGCTAAATCACCAGCATGGCCGCCTTTATGATGCATATAGTTTAGAGAAGCCCAAGGTTAAAACCTTCCCTACTGTGTCTCATACAGACATATCACGCAAGATAAAGTATGAATAGTTCCATCTAGTGGCCTACTAGTATAATACAACACAAAGGACTTCCAACGACAATTAAGTTAAAAGGCCTTTCTGCTGATGCTTTATCCATAAAGTGAATATACATGCAAAAACAATAATGTAAGCAGAATATAAAAAAACTGTATTGGCTGTTAAATTGACTATATCTGCGATCAAGTAATATGTAATGTATGAGAGTGGAATGGGTGTTCCTGGATGAACTAGGACACTTCATAGCATCTCTGAACTCAAGGGTCAAGGCGAGCCTTACCTCCAGATCAGTCTCCATGAAGTCAAACACCAAACTGATGTTGGACTTGTGTCCGAAGGCATCCAGCAGCTAAGCACAGTTTATGAAACACATTGTTAACAAAGCAGCAGAAATTACTCCTCTTATAATTCATGCTGACTAGGTGTCCACTTCTACTGCAACAAACAAAAAAAGTCCTACCCCGATGATATTCGGATGATGCAACTCCTGCAGGAGTTTGATTTCTCTAAGTGCGGTCCTATTGATACCTGAATGACACATGGAGTGAGTAAGCGTGTGAAGGCACACACACTTCATCATTGCCACATCTTTAGTAGATTAGAACATCACTTACCATCTTTAGCTTCAGTTCTATGGCCAACCTTGATCTGCCAAATAACAATAAACAATAGGAGTTGTGGTAGATGCATGTGTAAATCTGTATTCATCTATTGAAACAATCAATATTGGTTTTTAAGTGTGTCAAAATGTTAATACCTTTTTAATGGCAACTATTGTGTCAGTGGTTTTGTCTCTGGCTTTGTATACTGTGGCAAACTGGAGAAAATACACAAAGAAAACACATGAGAGCATAGAGGCATTTAGATTGACATTATACTAACTACTATCCACAGCAAAGAGGGAGAGAAAAAGCGACTATTTAATTAAATCCTGAGATAATTTTGCTTCGCGACGCCAGTTTGTTGACATTACCAAGCAGATAGATACCGGTATCTTTGGAAACGAAGTCTTAACAAAACATGTCAGCACCTGCACACGTTCTTTATAGATCAAGCATGCTCACAGGTTTTACTCAAAGCTATTTTCCATACAGGATAAAGATAGGAGATTAGATGAGAATTCACTCCGTACCTGGCCCTCGCCGAGAAAATCTAATTTCTCATATCGTTTTGCTCTTGTTTTCACATCAAGCGCCATGGTTAACTGTCAATGCAGCCAAGACTTCCTTCTTTGTTAAAGGTCTGTGACTATCTTTTCCGGGTTAAAGGGTATTTTGCTTTTGAGCAACACTGCCACCTAGTGGCAGAAACGTTGTTTTGATAAATGATATGCAGCATACTACAAGTTGTTTGCAGTTTATTCTGAATTGAACACTAAACCTCATTCACTGAACCACATGCTCAGGGGCCTAATCAATCCCTCTTTTGGCAAAACCTTAAACAAGTTTAGGTGGTTAGACACCATTTGCAAATCTCATTCATTTTTTTGCAAAACTCTAAACACATTCTCATTCACTGAAACACATTTCGCACAGTGATGCACTTGTGTTACAAAATGGTAAACACATGGCAAAACACAACTACAACACAGTTGTCATCGTTTACACACAACAACTCAAAATTGTTCACAATTGTTTCTAATGATATGATCAAACCAATTGTGCAGAATATCAGGCAGTTCAGAGTGCACAGGTGGCAAAGGTGCGTTGAATGTTGATACCAACAATGGATGGAAACAATCTGAGAGGCAGAGGAGGGTGTAAGAGGTGGTGGACGAGGAGGAAGAGTATGAGGACGAGGAAGAGCAAGACCAAGAAGAGTAATTTCAGACAAAGTTCGGGCAACTGTCTAGACCACGTTCTTGTTCATGGAATGACAATGAGGGAAGCAGGACACAGAGTACAACCCAGTGTGAGCAGATTCTCTGTGGTCACCATAATCAGGACATTGAGAGAAGAGATACACAGATAATGGTTCTTTTTACTGTATTTTGGTCATTGAAAGTTTACTGTATACATTTGATTCAGCTCCTGTTACCTAGCAAGGAACAATGTTGCGTGTATGCTGTGAAGATGTAATGTGATGCTGAGGCAGAATAAATATGTCATTGATTTTGTAGTTGCACAACATTTCTGAGTGTAGTGGAACGTGCTTTTCATTTAGAGTTTTCTTTGTTCTTTGGGCTTACTGTATTTTTATGCAATTCTGAAAATACAGACATTCAATACTATATTACTTGCAATACTTACATTATACAATATATAACTGTAATTGTACTAAGTTGTGATTACTGTATTACAAAATGCGTTTATGATGTAGTGTCTGATGAATGATCTGTAGTGTTTATATATTGACTGGCTGTGATGTGGAATCATTGTTTGATTTTGGGCACAGATTCAATGGTTTTGAGGCGATTGTTTGATTTTGCCACAAGAGTCAGGGGTTTTGTGAATGTAGTTCGAAGATTTGGTTTTGTGTTTAAAGTTTTGAGAAAATGGTTTCAAGAAATGTGTCTTAGCAATTGTGAAATTCAGTGGACTTAATATATGAGTAACATATGAACAAAACTGCATAATAACTATAACTATGTAACTATACTCTTTTAACCAATCTATATTTTGTATATTTTATTTTCCCAAATGACATTACTTTAACTTCAAATAACAACATATGCTACCATGAACATTTACATATCATACAAGCTCTGGTAAAGATAGATAGATTGGTACTGAGGGAAAAATAGGGAATATTCATACAGCTCACTCTATTTTACACTGGTTTACGTTTGGGGAAAATTAGCTAAATTAACTTTATGCTAACATTATGAAAATATAATCTTGATTGTGCATTACATGGAAATACCGTAATACATACTGTTATCTTATATCTAAATCCAGATGTAAACGATGATGGGTTCATTCAAACAATTACTAATGGATGACACGATAAACGATACACCGAGAGGAAAAAAGTGCAATATTGAGTCAACGTTTCACATTTCAAAAAACAATGCTCGTCAAGTTACCAACTGTTTTCCTTCACAAGTTTGACAGCGGTCTCTTGAGACTCCCTTTCTGTCAGCAAGGAAGATTTTGTGATGCACGCGCCACTGAGCACATCGCTGCATCCCTAGCTCCATACAGAGCAGAATACCCTCACATCCCACAGGATTAGGCATGGCTCCTCTCCTTTGACCCTGCCTGTCTCACTGTTGAGCTGACACACACCCACACATGCACACACACACACACACACACACATACACACACACACATTCAAATAACCATATGCACACTCTCACATGGAAGCACACAGAAGCACACACACACAGCGATGTCTTTCATTTTTATGTTAAGTTGACAAGAGAAGTGTGAAGGATCAGTAGGCCTAATACAACATCCCCCCCTGCCCCCCAAATGCATGCACCCTCATACCCTGACAGCTCACAGATGTGACTGACAGCACCATATGTGGCCATGCAACTGTGGAGAAGAGAGGAGAGGAGATGAGAGGAGATGAGAGGAAAGGAAGGAAATTAAAGGAAAGGAGAGGAGAGGAGAGGATAGGAGAGCACAGGAGAGGACAGGACAGGACAGGAGAGGAGAGGAGAGAAGAGGAGAGGAGAGGAAATAGGAGAGGAGACCAGAGGACAGGAGGGAAGAGGAGAGGAGAGGAGAATAGAGAAGAGGATAGGAGAGGAAATAGGAGAGGAGAGGAGAGGAGAGGAGAGGAGAGGAAATAGGAGAGGAGAGGAGAGAAGCGAAGAGCAGAGGAGAGGAGAGGAGAGAAGTGAAGAGGAGTGGAGAGAAGTGAAGAGGGGAGGAGAGGAGAGGAGAGTTGATGGAAATCCATCAATTGACATGCAGAGAAGTAATGAAAGACTGTACAAGTCATCATGACAATTCAGTCAACCTGAACACTCCAAACATTACTTGCACTCAATCACAGTGATGTATGGATGTCCATTAATTCTGATGGAATTTCTATTTCATTTTGTACCCATGAGTCTTTTGGTGAGATACCGTTCTCGGAGTTCTATAAATCATGCAGTGTATTGGCTTTAATGCAGTTTGTTACACTAAATCTCATGATTCAGACAATATCATCTCGCTCTCGCTATTTTATATAAGCACATTATGTGACTACTGAGCCACATGTTTGTGTGCGTGAGTGTACGTGTGTGTGTGTGTGTGTGTGTGTTGTGTGTGTGTGTGTGTGTGTGTGTTTGTGTGCTGCATGTGCGTGTTGATTGTCTCTGAGCATGACAGGCAGGAGATTCGACCGCAGAGTTGTTTATCGAACTCTAAGGAAACGGGTGGTGTTGTTCTGAGCGGACGTCGTAGCACCACATCCTGCTGACGGGGCGCACCATCTAACGGGACACCAGCCAGTTCACACATTGTACCGGAAACCAACCTGCACGGCCTGGGC
>OMKP01033480.1:0-11669 GCA_900302375.1 Bathygadus melanobranchus
GCTAGGTGTTGGGGCCCTCCAGAGGTCAGACACTTCTTTTGCCACGAGTCGTGATGACTCGCGGTCTTTACCCTCGTATACCCCATTTTTCACAAATTGTGTTGCGATTTTGTTTGCAGAAATGGGGCAGTGACGAGGGGAGTGTCTTGACCTGCCAGTGAGGTTGTTCAGGATACTCCATGCCTTGCGGCTGGAGTGCGAGAAGTCGATGGAATTGACAGCCTCTTCCCAGCGCTCTTGTCTCCTCCGGCCGAGTCTTGACAGCAGGGCTGTAGCAGCCCTGTTTGACTCGGTTCCTGCAGGAGCCCGGAGGAAGGTGCGGTAGAGGTTCTCGCACTCCCAATCCCAGCATGGCTTGTAGCTGTTGCGACGTCCGCGTGGGATGGATTTTTTGGCCGCTTTCACCAGCACGCTACAGAAGTCCTGGTACGCCTCAGCCACGTAGTTGATATTAGGTGATGGAAGATGCCTTGTGGATTTGTTGGTGAGGAGGCGGAAGCGTTTCCAATTGGCCTTTCGGAAATTCGCTTCACCGGCTCGCTCAAGACAAGGTCCACGAGTTTAGGCACGGTTATCAGCGATGGTCGATGTTGGGACTGCAGGAAATTTCCGAGCACACGTCTGTCAGGGAGCTGGTTGTCTGCACTGACACTCGCAAATGCCAGGTCAGGATTCGTCCCAGTGTTCCAGCGACCGGAGAGAAAGCTGGCTGCACCCTTGGGATCGTATAGCAGGGCCAGGCAGTTGTTAGCTGCCCAGGCAGCCAGGTTCTCTCCGTCGGTTGAGTTGGTGTTGTACCCCCAGCCTTCATGCTGACAATTGAATTTGCCAGCATAGAGACAGGGGTGGGGTAAAACCAGGACGGATACCGGCATGAATTGCGAGAGGGGGGGGAAATTTAGCTGCTCGATGACACTGATCTTGCTGGCGGTGAGCCCTTCAGTGTTCAGCTGCAGTATTCTGGGTTGGAGGCCAGCGGAGCAAGCAGCACCGGCTCTCCTCCCCGACTGCCGCCGAGCACCAGCCCGGGTGAGGGCCCTTAATTGGCAAACTCTGTTTCTCTTACGGCTTATGATCACAAGATACTAATAAGGGGCACCACGGGAAGGTGTTTGCCATGCCCCCCGGTGCATGAATGGGTGAATGTGAGGCAATGTAAAGCACTTTGGATAAAAGCGCTATATAAATAATCCATTTACCATTTATTTATGTCACTAGAGGGTAGATTTCGACATGGCTTGTAACGGCTTGTAATGGCTAATCAACATCAACACTTAATGCCTTAATGTAACAGTGAAGACAGACAGGAAAGTGGGTTGAAAGAGAGAATGGGAATCTCCTCTGTGTTCTCCTCCCTGACTCCTGTAGCTCCAAGGAGTGGACCTCCCTCTCCAAGGAGACAAAGGAGAAGCTTCAGCACCAGAACGCTGAGGACGGGGAGTTCTGGTGGGTTGACACCATTTTCTAATGGAGTGGAAAATTGACATTGAGCCAGCGTAGTGTGTACATAGCCTCAGGCAGCTAAGTGCTAATCAATTTCAGTTCATCAAGGAGTCAATTTCAATTCATCAGTGGTAATCTTGAAAGCAGAATAGACACTTGACACGTACAGCTATTGTTATAATGGAAGTCAAGACTAATTTCCTCTGTTTGTATCCCTGTCTCACTCTTCCCTTCCAGGATGTCCTTCGAGGACTTCAAGAAGAACTTCACCAAGATCGAGATCTGTAACCTGACCCCCGATGCCCTGGAGGACGACAAGATCCACAAGTGGACCGTGTCTGTCAACGAGGGCCGCTGGGTGAGGGGCTGCTCAGCCGGGGGCTGCAGGAACTACCCAGGTACCGGCCTCCAATCACCACACCTGCCCCACTACCACAACTACCACGCCCCTGCGCAGCTGACCAATAACGGCATTTCCTTTGCACACATTAGCATAGAATTTACATGTAACAAATACCTGCCTCCAATGATCACACCTCTGCACACCTGTTCAATTACTGCTTTGCATCAGCATCTGAAACAAATGCTACAAATACCTACTCCATCCTCTATCTAGACACCTTCTGGACCAACCCTCAGTATCGCCTGCGTCTGCTAGAGGAGGACGATGACCCAGAGGACAATGAGGTGGCGTGTTCCTTTGTGGTGTCACTGATGCAGAAGAACCGCAGGAAGGAGCGCAAGATGGGAGCCAACCTCTTTACCATTGGATTTGCCATCTATGAGGTGCTTGGTCTGAACCGTCTGGCATGTGGGCCACTTGATTTGTGTCGTCAGGATGACCAGATGGGTGGCGTCATGGAGTTACATTTCCAGTGTTGATTGGATTAGTTTGTGTTTAACCGCACACTGTACCAAACTGTACCGGACAATCTTGAGTCAAATGAGTATTTTCATATGATGAACAGCACAACTATAGAACACAAAGACATACACAATACACAACATAAAACAAGAGTGATGGGTACTGATGCGATATGGCTACCCAATCACAGAAACAACATGTACTTTTCCCTTGTTCTGGCAATAAATAGTGCCAGTGTATGTCCATGTAAGGTGTATGACTAACAACACTACTGTTATGTTTCTCTGCCCACAGGTGCCAAAGGAGGTAAGGAAGGAAACTTTAACTACCTGCATGGTTTATTTTCCTTTTAGTTTTGATTTCTTTAAGTTGAATTTTTTTTTTTAAATGTATTCATTCAACAATCGCTGAACCTGTCTGGAACCTTTTCACTGCTGAACCTGTCTGGAACCTATTCACCACTGAACCTGTCTGGAACCTCTTCACTGCTGAACCTGTCTGGAACCTCTTCACCGCTGAACCTGTCTGGAACCTCTTCACCACTGAACTTGTCTGGAACCTCTTCACCGCTGGCAGATGCACGGCAATAAGCAGCACATGCAGAAGGACTTCTTCCTGGCGAACTCGTCCAAGGCTCGCTGCAAGTCCTACATCAACCTGCGAGAGGTGACCCAGCGCTTCCGCCTGAGCCCCGGGGAATACGTCATTGTGCCATCCACCTACGAGCCCCACCAGGAGGGGGAGTTCCTCCTGCGCGTCTTCTCCGAAAAGAGGAACACCTCAGAGTGAGTCCTGAGAGAGAATGGCCATAGAAAGCCACAATTCTGGGTCTAGAGAGGGTCTACAGAGCTTAGCTTAGGCACAGAGCTTAGCCTAGCCTAGCCACAGAGCTTAGCCTAGCCATAGAGCTTAGCCTAGCCTAACTACAGAGCTCAGCCTAGCCACAGAGCCTAGACTAACCACAGAGCTTAGCCTAGCCACAGAGCTTAGCCAAGCCACAGAGCTTAGCCAAGCCACAGAGCTTAGCCTAGTTGAGGAAAAGGGGATCAGTAAAATTATTCAAGGACATAACAGTTACTATACTGTTAGCCTGGGTTTAATACTCATCTTTATGTTATTTGTTTAGTTGCAGGGCTGGGCATCATATATTAACTTGCTGCTCCCATACAGGATTTTCTTGAGAAAATCATCTTGGAAGAGGTACAGCAACAATGCACAGAACAAAATAGGTTAAAATATACCACTTTAAATTTATTTCAAAGGTTTAATAACCTTCTTCAAATTAGTAGTATGCATTGGGAACCACGATACAAATACTACAATGATACCCAGCCCTGTTTTTTATGTGTAACAATAATACTAGCCTGAAAACGACCTAGCTTTGCAGATGATACCCTACTCTAAACTGCATTGTATAGAGTGTTTTATAGTGTTTTATATATATGTGTTTTGTGTGATTAACATTTGAATATGGTCTGATTGTTTATGGGGATGGGATAAAACACCCAAGGGCAAACCATTTTAACAGCGATTTGATTTGTAGAGCTGGAAGAAATCGACCCCAGTTCGAAGCTGTTATGGAATCTTTTTTAGGACAAGCGGCTACAGATTTGGGCACGCTCCGGTAAACATTTCCTTTCCGTATACTAAACACCAAACATCAGCCACGCCTTTCCTGGATGGAGAACGAGAGGACTTCCAGGACCAGTCTATAATCCGCTGGACCTGAACTGGCACAATGCTATGCAAAATAGCATCAAGCTAACTTGTCTAATGAATGTCCACTGCACACAATTCCAGTCGACCAACTAACCACCCAACTAGACAGTTTTTAACTGGATAGAAAGTCAGTTTTTAACCTGCCCAGGCAACTAATCCGTCCCCTAGGTAGGAGGCTACATTAGATCACTAGCCAAAATACATAATGACGACAGCATAAACCTAACCTGAAGCTGTAACTATGAACAACTTGTTGTACGTTAACATACCCCTCACCACCAAGCCCCAATCCAATACAACATGAAGTGAAGACCTTCTGCAATCAAGAAGCAAATAAAAAAACATATTTCCAAGGAAGGAACATCAGGTGGTCAATCAAACTAACCCATCTCTTCACAGCAGACGGAGACAGGGTAAGACTTGGTGGTCTGATTTGACTTCTAACACACTGATATATGGGACCATATGCCTTGTTCACTTGTTAATGATTTATTAAACTGGTCTACACCCACATACATCAACATTTTAAACTCAAGTTATGGTTTAACTTCTGTACAACTCACTTGTTGATTGCTTAATGTTGTGAGAAGGTCGTAGGGTCACGGTCTAAATGCGTTGATAGTCTTTGCCCTTACTGCCATGGTGACTGCTCTTCATTGGTTTCCAGGGAGATAGAGAACAGGATTGAGGCTGACCATCCAGTGGTAAGCGTTGACTCATTAATATGCTAACCTTTACGACCAATGGGCCTTATTCACCTAGCGGCCATCTTGGTTCCATCTTGGTTCTAAATGCTGGGCGCTAGGTGAAAGTGGCCCATCATCTGGACACTGAACGCTTCGGCTGACAGCATATCTAGTTCTTCTAGTTCTTTCTCTATGCTAGCGGAATCGATTGCTCTGATTGGTACCAGGTGACATCACTTGAACCAGCACCGGCACTGATTTCAACCACATCACAAACAGACCTTATGTTTTGTGCCTCTGTATTCTCCGTTTCATTTAATTTTCTCTGTTTCATCTCTCTTCTCTTTGATCTCTCCTATCACTCTTTCATCTCTTATTGCTCATTCCTAACTTATCTGATTCATCTCTCTTCTGTTTCATCTACATCTTGTTTCATCTCTCTTCTGTTTAATCTCTGTTGTCTCTCTTTCATCTCATATTTCTCTTTCATCTCTCATCTCTGTTTCATCTCATATTTCTCTTTCATCTCTCTCCCATCTCTCTCATATCTCTGTTTCATCTCTATCTCCTCCAGCCGGCTCCGGCCTCCGCGGCGGGGGAGGAGAGTGAGGAGGACCAGAAGTTCCGGACGATTTTTCAGGAGATAGCCGGAGACGTGAGTGAAGGCCAGGGCTGCTTCTGAAAAGAGATATAGTCCTTAATAAGATTCTATGGCTCTGCTTTTGCTCAATTTGATTTGTGAAATATAGGATTATGATCTTATTTGGTCAGATTATCTTTTACCAAAGAGCACAATAACATTTTCTGTCTACGTTGACTGCATGTGTGTGTGTCTATTTATGTCATTTCGTGTGTTGTTGGTGTGACAACACTAATGTTGGTGGACTGAATCATGCTGTGTCTCCCAGGAAATGGAAATCACAGCCAACGAGCTGAAGAACCTCCTCAACAAAGTTGTCTCCAAGCGTAAGTCCACACCTACACTGACCTTTAACCTTTTAGTGTGTTCTCTTAAACGGCATACAATTGGAATAGTTCACAGCACAGAAGTAATATCTCTCTCTCTCTCTCTCCAGACCAGGAGCTGAACACAGCGGGCTTCAGTCTGGAGACGTGCCGGAGCATGATTGCTCTGATGGATGTATCCTTCGTATCGAGAGCATCTGGCCCGTTGTGCTGCTGGTAGAGCACACACAACCTGCTGGGTCTGCTGCACACTAGAACCTCTCCCCACACCCTCCTCTGTTACAGGCGTTTCATTGAGGGAATGTTGAGGCTTTATTCTTCTTTGTACAAGGTACAAACACGGAACGGGGGGTCATTTGGTTCAAGGACTTGGTGTGTTTGCATGGAGTGTGTGAAGCTGGTCTTCAGAAGGTCTGTGGTCTTAACTGCCTCCACCAGATGGATGGGACTGGGCGGCTGAACCTCCAGGAGTTCAGACACCTGTGGAACAAGGTCAAACAGTGGCAGGTCGGACATCATTTTACAACTTTCATGTGTTTCAAAAGTGGTCAAATAAACATACTTTAACGCTTTTCAGAAACATACAAAATTGTGACTTTTAATGATGGATGTGTTAATGTTTAATTGAGTTGAGAACAGTTGAAATGCTACATTTAGCTGCAGTTCTCTATGTTTTAATGTGTGTGAGTGTGTGTTACTATGGATGTTGTTCCAGGATGTTCTAACTCCAGTTGTTCTCCTCAGGGGATCTTTAAGCACTACAGTGCCGACCAGCCTGGAAGCATCAGCAGCTACGAGATGAGAAACGCCATCAACGACGCTGGTAAACACACCGCTGGCCTTTATTATTATATAGATTGTTTTTTAGCTTGTTTGCAGAAACATTTAGAGCAAAGCCAAAAATATTACCATGGCGTTATTGACTGTGATAGAGGGCATTTGGCAGGGCCTAACTTTCTTTTTTAGCAGAGTTAAACATTCGTAGGATGTTCTGCTCAATGATTGGTTGCCCGTCTCAGCCAACCTTAACCACTCTGTGAACTCGTCGTGTGTTCTCGTCGCTGTACAGTCATGTGTCTTGTGTCCCGCCCAGGATACCGCCTCAACAACCAGCTCTACGACATCATCACCATGCGCTACGCTAACGAGAGCATGAACATCGACTTCGACAGCTTCATCAGCTGCCTGGTGCGCCTGGAGGCCATGTTCAGTAAGTCACCTCATCTATCTCATCTAATGATGGGTAACATGTCATTCTGAATGTAATCTCTTATGGGTCATCTGAAAGTAACCAAGTAACCTGAATGTAATATAGCAATCTGAATGTAATCAAGTAACCTGAAAGTAATTGAGTAATATGAAAGTAACAAAGTAATCAGAATTTAATCAAGTAAACTGAACTAATCTGATCTCTCAATGCGTATAAATAATCAGAAAGTAGTTTACTAATCTGAATATAATCTAGTATGTGTAATCTGGTAATCTGAATGTAGTATAACATAAGTATCCCGAGGGCCAACCCAACTACATCTGGCAGTTGATAGATTTAAATTGACAAGTTCTAATCCTAACAAAATGGTTGTGTTCTTTATTGTACAAATAGTAAGGGTATGAGGGCCTGTTTGTGGACTGTTGTTCAAAATTGTAATTTGTCATTTCTGAAGAACCATTTGATGACCTGAAAAGTAATCAGAAGCCTAAAAGTAATCTCAGAAGTTGCTTCACGGGGATTTCATGATGGATGTGTTACTGAGGCCAGTTCATACTTTTTAATGTTTGATCTACTTTGACAGATTAGAGGCTAGAATTAGCCACGGTTAGCTGTAATTAGCTAGGTTGATGGTCCTGGACTAGGCACCCCGGGGGGTCCTTGAATCCAAGCCTGGTTGTGAGTTTTGTGGTCTTGTTCCAGGAGCTTTCCAGGCCTTTGATCAGGATGGAGATGGGACGATTCGACTCAGTGCTCTGGAGGTAAGGGTTAGGGTTAGTTTACTCACACCTCATTGGCTGGAGCTGCTCTTCAGCCATTTATGGCTGTCCTATCCAGTGTATCCTTTAAATGTATCTAAATTTGAAAGGTATTTAATTTAGACTAACTACAGTAGCTATACTGGGTAAGTAATACAACACTATCCTGCAGAAAGACCCTTATTTCACCATCAGGTGTAATGTTGGTTCAGTCCACTGGGTAGGGTGGTATGTTGACATCATACATCTGGGTGGACACTCCCATCTGTGATGTCACCAAAGGGATAGATTCAGAAATGGCTGGTAATGGCTAATCAACATCACACTGGAGGTAAACCAGGGGCCCTTTAAACTAATGGTGGACAGTCCAGGTTCAGAAAACTAAAGATTTATTGTCCTGTTTTAGCTCCTGCTCTAGATTAAGCCAGCTAATTGGGGACATACATGTACACACAATATAAACACAAGCCTGTTACAGGTCTTAAGTGATTCATTGTGTTGGCTTGGTTTAACATCCAGACCGGGTGTGAGGGTTGGAGTCGTGTTGGTGACGTGTACGACTCACGTGTATGTGGTCTGTCTGCGTTCCTTCTGTGTGCACAGTGGCTCCAGCTGACCATGTACGCCTAGGACAGCAGCATCGCTCTCCATGGGACCAGAACACCCAGCCCTTTACCTCAGTATCCTGTTAGCTCCGACATCACTTCCTGTCTTTCTCTTACTATCCTGTACCCCAGTGGTCTGCCTTTCAACCAGCCAATAACTGATTCCAGCCAGTAGCGACCAGGCCTCTCACTCCTGTTGCTGTCAAACTGTAAAACTGTACAGCCCAAGCTGTCTTCCAGCTCTACAGACGGATGGATGAATGGAACTTCTGAAGGATGCGAGGCGTTTCCATGGCAACCTGGCTGCCTCTGGGAGTGGAGGACTGTTCTGAGAAGCAAGGGGGGGGGTCATGAATGTGGCCAACAGGTTGGACTTGAGAGATGTTCTGCGGGTGTGTCCATTAGAGCTTTGGTCAAGTGACTGTGTACTGCATATTGAACAGTTTTTAACCCAATAAAGACCAACATGGCATCTGGATCGAAGGTTTTGATGTTAAAGGGTCAGTTTGTGTCTGGATCGAGGTGGTGTACCATCTTGTATGTATGAATGGACATCTGCATTGTGGAGCTATGTCGTCGTTGGAAAGACAAAAAAACAGCTCATTCACACCGGGTTGTGATGTTGCAACATGTTTTTTTTAATAACCTTTTTAGATTTGAAATGTGTTAAAAAATATCCACACAAGTTCACAACTTTGAAGGGAACTCAAAGCATGGAGAAGAACCCGGGTGTGCCTGGTCTGGTCGGGGGTGTGCTGGCGGCCTTCCACAGGACAGATAAGGTGCGTCCATAGAACGCTAGAACCCAGAAGCCTAAGAACAAGCTCTTCAGAGTACATAGCGTGGAGCTCCCACAAAACGACACGAAAGGCTCGTGTTTAGCTGCCGCGCGACAAACCGAGAGGAAAACTGGCTGCGAGGACGTGGGCTAGCGACTTCACAGGCTAGCGACCTCACAGGCTAGTGACCTCACAGGCTAGCGACCTCACAGGCTAGCGACCTCACAGGCTAGCGACCTCACAGTCTAGTGACCTCACAGTCTAGCGACCTCACAGGCTAGCGATCTCACAGGCTAGTGACCTCACAGTCTAGTGACCTCACAGTCTAGTGACCTCACAGGCTAGCGACCTCACAGGCTAGCAATCTCACAGGCTAGTGACCTCACAGGCTAGCGACTTCACATAAAGCTATGTGTGTTAAAAAAAAGGAAAAGGATACGAAACAAAACTACAAAAAAAGAATCCCAACTTTCCGCAGTGCAGATGTTTGAGCGGGGGTCTGAAAGTGTTGTAACTTACAGGGGTGAGGTATGGCATGGGAGATGAATCTTAAATCTGTCCTACAATCGCTTTTTCTCCTCAAACACCTCCTTAAAACCGTCCCGTCACCTCCACACGAATGCCTCCTTTTCAAAAAATAATAAAAACGACAAAACCTTCACAGTGGGGAGGGGCGGGGAGAGAGTGCTCCCGTGAATTCTACTCGATGGTCGGCCATCGTAACAAAACGCAGAGTTCAGTGAAGGAAACGACTTCAATATGAAAACACTCATTCAGGAAACTAAAGAAAACCACTCCCGTGTAAGAGCTCCAAAATTAACGGAAATGCAATCAAACACACACAAAGGTAGGTAGAACGCACACACGCGTCTCAACATTCCAACACAGCAAATCATTAATTGGCATTTTTCCTCACCGACCTCCCTTTACCATTATGCTACCGTCTCGCAACAGTCAAGGCCAAAAACCGCTAACGAACACTAAACACGTTCGCGAAAAAAATTACAAAACGTTGTCAAAATGAAAAATGAAGAGTTCTATGAACGTCTTTTAAAAAAAATCTAAACGTAAACGCAATTAAACCGACCAACGGAAAAATTACTCCATAGAAAAAAAACCGACAAAACTTTCAGGCACTTCCAAGGTTAACTTTGCTAACCTGGACAGAGTACAGGAAAGTGTTCTTCAGACTTAATATCAATAAATTAACAATGAACTAAATGTTGCTGAGGTTAACACATCACATCTGCACTCTTAACACGAACAATAAAACCATCTGTTGACCCCATGCCATCGGGAAGCAAACCCACGTTTTTAAAAACCCAGAAGGTGCTGTCGCTGTTTTGGCAGTTATTCCTGGAAGCCGAGCACCACCCCTCCTCCTCCACGCACTCAGACACCACCCGAGTTTCTTCACTTATGGAAAAATAACGTGTAGCGTTTCCTTGTCTTATTTGGTCAGTTAGGAAGCGGAAGGGGCGTTCCGAGTTCAGGTAGTCAGAGCGAGAGAGAGAGGAAAACGTTATGTTAATACAGCGGAAATTATCGATAGAAAAAGAGAACCGAGGACTTCCTTTCTTCAGTTGGATTCCAACGGCATTTTGGATGGACTTGACCAACTCAGCCTCGGTGGAGGGGGGAGACCAACAACTAGTTCCTCCCCCCAATATGGGAGGTATCTAGGGGGCACCACGGGTAACGACCAGGGGTGGGGGAGACCTCATGGGTCTGACTTGACCACCTCCTCTGTGTGTTTCTGCATGTGCGTCAAAACTCCCTGGAAAGAAGAAAATAATAGTGAACATCTGACCCAAGACTAGTACAGACCTACTGGTACTACTGGTAGACTGCAGAGATTCAGGTTCAAACCTACAACCTTTCTAACCATTACATCATCATACCGCTCTGGTGAAAGCAAGAGCATGTTAAAGCTCTAGTACACGTCTAGAACATGTTAATGCTCTAGTACCCACCTAGAACATGTTAAAGCTCTCATACCCCTCTAGAACATGTTAAAGCTCTAGTACCCCTGTAGAACATGTTAAAGCTCTCGTACCCGTCTAGTACATGTTAAAGCTCTAGTACCCGTCTAGAACATTTTAAAGCTCTAGTACCCCTCTAGAACATGTTAAAGCTCTAGTACCTGTCTAGAACATTTTAAAGCTCTAGTACCCCTCTAGAACATGTTAAAGCTCTAGTACCTGTCTAGAACATTTTAAAGCTCTAGTACCCCTCTAGAACATGTTAAAGCTCTAGTACCTGTCTAGAACATTTTAAAGCTCTAGTACCCCTCTAGAACATGGCGTTTGTTACCTGTTTGGAGCCGTTGCGCGCGCAGAAGACCTCGTCGCAGTTCCTCCAGCGGCACTTGAGGGTCTGGAAGCTGGGGTTGGCGTGGGTGTCGGCCAGGTGCTGCTGCAGGTGCTCCCGCACGCCAAAGATCAGAGAGCAGCCGTGCCACTGGGGACGAAGTGTTAAACCATGCTGAGTCACCGCTAAATTAGCGCTCATTGCTAAACTAACGGCCAACCTGACCTGTCAAACTGACCTAGCTAACCTGACGTAGCTAACCTGAGATGAGCCTGAATAACGTGAGAAGCTAAGCTAACCTACTAATGCCCCCCCCCCCCCCCCACCA
>OMKP01033497.1:0-17268 GCA_900302375.1 Bathygadus melanobranchus
GCTACAGTAAGTTAAATTAAAGTTGAGGTAGTTTCAGTAAGTTTCAGTAAAGTTGCCTAGTGCATCGAGGACCTCAGGTGTCTCATCGGTCCATCCCGCGCCCTGAGATGGAGGAGTTATAAAGTCTGATGGCCACAGGGAGAAAGGACTTCCTGTGGCGTTCTGTGGTGCATCTTGGTTGTAGCAGTCTATTGCTGAAGGTGCTCCTGTATGAGGCCAGCACATGATGGAGAGAGTGAGAGACATTGTCTATGATGCTCCACAGCCTGCACAGCATCCTCCTCTCTGACACCACCACCAAAGAATCAAGCTCCACCCCCAGGACAGAGCCAGCCTTCCTGATGATCTTGTTGATTCTATTGGCATCGACTGTCCTCACCCTGCTGCCCCAGCATACAACAGCAAAGAAGATGGCACTGGCAACCACAGACTGGTAGAACATCCGCAGCATGATACTGCAGACATTGAACGACCGGATTATTATTATTATTATTATTATTATTTATTCAAGGCACATCTGATACCTAGAATAAAACATGGTGTTTTAAAGACATCAACTTAAATTGAGATACTGCTTGCTGGCGCTAGGCTGATAACATTTTAGGTGCTTGATTGGTTACATTTGTCCAAGTCTTGAGTCTCATGTTTGGCAGCAACAGTGACAACATCCAAGCCAAAACTATGGGGTAGGTTCTAGGACTTGAGGACTTTCAGGGCTTAGCCCGGACCTCTGTATGGGGTAAAATGTTTTGATAAACAAGCTCTATTTGGATGCTTTTTATGCACTCTGTCACCTTATTTACATTCAAAGTACATTTCTTAATCATTGACAGAATTAAATACCTCAACTCTGTTGTTTACTTTCCAGGTTAATTATGAAATGTGATGTTAAAAATATTAGTAGTTATAACTAATTAGTAACCGGTTTTCTCTCTCTCTCTCTCTCTCTCTCTCTCTCTCTCTCTCAATCTCTCTCTCTCTCTCGAGCGCCAACTAGTGTGATTGTGTGAATTATTCTGTTGCTTGAATGACACACAGAAGACCCAAAACGTACTTTGCATTTTTTATCAACAATATTATAGCCGAGGGCTTTAATGCATGGAATGAAAAAAAAAAGGTTTTTGAGATCCGGGGCTAATCATGAATCATCCGGGGCTCTAGTTTCGGATGCCCAGGCCTAACGACACCTGTGCAAACTATATTACTCCAACTTTTTTAGCCGGTATTATATTATTGGAATTAATGTTTCAACATTTTTTGTAAGCATGAAGCAATATATCCTGGCTACCTTGCTGTTTTACAGCAAGGGGTCAACCTAGCAATTATGAGCTTGAAACTTGTTCTATTCAAATATTACTGTACTGTCAGCGATATATTGTTGTTTCACTCTTTTGACAAATATACTTATTGTAAGTCACTTTGGATAAAAGCGCCTGCCAAATGCCCTAATATGTAAATGGAATTATATCATGACCAATCAGAGAGCAACCATGTTATCTGTTGTTAGGCAGCAAGAAAGGGTTTCCACAGCATCTGGGTTTGTTTGACCAGTTTTTGGGTTGCACCTCCAAAAAGGGCCAATTCAACTACCCTTCTTCCAATCCTATGATTGAAAAGTTGCAACAGTGTGGATCTTTTTTGTCTCAAAACACTTTGAGGAATCATCTTTTATTTGTCATGTCATCCCCAAAAGGGATTTTCACTGAAAAGAGAAGAGATCAGAAGGATAGTTTAAGAGTATGTCTCTTCCTTTTGCTTTGGATATGGATAATAAATCCACCCTTCAAACAATTTTGGCTAATCCTTTAGCTATAGACATACAGAAAATTGAAAAGGCTCTGGTGCATTCTCACAACTTTGATATCAACCCTTACAGATCTTTTGACCCTAAACATTAGACACAAGAACCAGACACTCAAGAAATCGCAGTAAATAGAAATAATCTAGAAAATAATAAGCATATATTCCATGCATGATATTTGAATGTGACCAAAACCACTTGATGGCTTATTGATAATACCTGACTCCATTGTCCTATGTCAATATCCTCCTGAAACACGACGCTGCATTGTCTGCAATCCCTCTAGCTTGTAGCTCAAGGATGATATGCCATACTGAGAAGTAGCAGCTTGGCAGCTGTTGAAGCAGTTGAGTAGCAACAGCTTTGTAGTGGTTTATTTGCCACAAAAAAGTCTTAAGATATCGATATTGGCAGACACTGCAACATTGATATCACATTGGAATCTTGCCATCCCTAGTTTTGTACATACACAAAATGATAAATCCGAAGTAGCGGATACAGATAAGCCCCAAATAGTGGATCAGTTGAATGTTTAAACCCAAATGTGAATGATGGGAAAAGCTGACAGAATCTCTTCAATGCCATCAGATGGATATCTTGATCTCAGTGAAGGACCTCCTCGGATGCCCCTGAAATGAATAGTGAATGAGCATCTACCCTGAGCTCCCGTCCCCATAGACCAAATCCCACCGGCTCACAACTTGTCTGAATGGCTGTGTGCAGAGTTAATTAAGATTGAGTGTGTGGAATTAATCGAGTGATGTCATCTCAAATCTCTTCAATCATTGGCTAGCCTCCTATCGTATCTGTACTAACCCCCTGTGATATTCAAATAGTTGGATTCATAATTAAAGCAGTATATTTAAAGAAAAAAATAATAATTATGGATGAATGCATGGCTGGAAAAAAAATCCCTGGGATTGTGTTGGAGCAATAAAGAAAAGCTCCCAATAAAAAAAAGATTGTGAAGCCTGTTATGTACTTGGGTATTACTGTTTATGTGAGCTGAATATCGTGTTAGCTTTTATCAGGGGAAATACTGTACACTCCCAGGCTCTTCGGACTTCAGGAGATAAGAAAAATGAGAAAGATTTAACCTCATTTTTCTTCTCAATGCCAACATTTTCCTTTCCATTGCCAGGTGTAATTGTGCCCTCCAGACTTGTAGACAGTGAGAGCAGAAATTGGTTGGCCAAAGAAAAACAGCGGCGACTGAATCACAATATCCCAGTGAACCGTTTTACAGGCTCTTGTGAAAATATTCAAAAGAGTAATCATTTGTATTGAGTTAGCTTAATTATGGTGAGGGGCGAAGAAGGTGGAATTTGATTTCGCTCTCCAAGCAGGTGGAACAATGTCAGATGTTAGTTCACTCGTACCGCAGTGTTTGAGATGTTTGTGAAAGGGTTAAGTTTGAGATGCCAAATTAATGTGACCTGTTAATGATAATGTTTCCTACACATAAGTGGGAAGGTTTATTTTATTTACATATGTTTTGGTAATTAGTAAAGGACAATAACAATAATAATAATAATTAAAAATGTGTGTGTGTGTGTGTGTGTGTGTGTGTGTTTCTGTGACAGTCTGCCACATGATCTTTCCTACCTTCGCCCACCTGCAAATCAATGCTAATTCATTATGATGGAACCCATTCCCCCAGATTGCTGAAAGTTCATGAAAAACACCCAATAGAATTCAAATGAACAGTAATTCAAAGGTAATATTTGTGACGGTCATGAACCTCCTCACACACACATATATATGTACATGAATCTAGCAACTCAAAGTTGTCATCATCAACACATCATTCTCGTCATACGACTCGGGACAGACAGAATCATACTAAGCCAGAAGGAACTTGGCAAGCTCCTTTACAATTTCAAACTTAGGACTTGGGGATTGCTAATTGTTTTGTTAGTTATTGTGCTATGTTGTTGGAGTGCCAAGCAGTTAACAGGGCAATGCACAGGGCAGTAATCAAAATAATCAACATTCAAGTCTCA
Source organism: Bathygadus melanobranchus (assembly GCA_900302375.1). Lineage (NCBI taxonomy): Eukaryota > Metazoa > Chordata > Actinopteri > Gadiformes > Macrouridae > Bathygadus > Bathygadus melanobranchus. Next base: position 3,805 of record OMKP01033497.1, read on the forward strand.
CCAGGCAATATATAAATATATATACTTGATGTGAAGATTGCATTTGATTACAACAAAGAGACCTTAGTTAGAGGAAATTATTCCAACTGAATCATACACCACACAGGAGGGAATGTAGTGTATAGATAATTACATACACAAAATGAAAGTTTCATGTTGTCATGTTCTTTGACAAGAATAAACAGCCCTTTACAGAGTAACCTAGTACCAGTATACAGTCAGTATACATGGATGGAACAGTCTACCATTATAGCAATCAAAGTGCCTGGAGTTTGAAGCTCCTGTGGTGGAACCATTAAATAGCTATCCTGAAAATAAAAGGGGGTTAACCGTTTTGGAAATTGTGCGTGACCTCTTTTTTGAAATATTCCCTTTCCATCTGGATACATCTCCCCGACTCCCTGAACCACCACTCATATGTCAACGTCACATGTGAGCTGATCTGACGTGATCTGTTTGATTCGTTCTGTGCTAAGGTATTAGTTCCATTTCAGTGATATGTGAATGGGAATCACTCACTCATTGAAATAAGCAGAATGCGTCTGTGCGGTGACAATGTTCAATCAAATAAGCAAAGCTGGGAGGAAATTACTCTCATTTGAATTTGGATGTCATTATTGTCACAATACAAAATATTTACAACGTTGGGGTTAAATAGCAGCTGTATCTGCATACATACAAATCAGCAGTTTATATTCATAAAAGTGACATTAGGGCAGCAAAATAGCTGATGTCATTAACTTGTACCAGTCTTTTCCAAGAACCGCAGCAGGGTTCTCTCCTACAGTCATTCAATAGAATGCAGACTCTGGCAGAAATCAGGCTTGTTCTTCCAGCAGGAATACCAACAAAACTATGTTATGTTTCATCAGCAAGCACATAATGGAAGCAAGAACGAACCAAACAAAGTCACATTTTCAGTCTGTTGGTGTAAACACTGCTTAATAATGGCAGATAATCTATCCGCTCATTAGTTCTATCCCCTTTTTCTACTCTGGATCTCTCTGTGAAAGGTTATTAAGATTTTGTCCTCTTGGTAATTGTTCAAACTCCATCTTGAAGGCTTGATTACACCGAGCCATTTAGAGCCGTAATCCTGGATTGGACACTATCAAGATAAAAAGATAGAAAGAAAAGTATTCACTATGTGTCTAGTTGTCTTTTACTCTGATCCAGAGAAAGAGGAAAAAAGATTTTGTTTAAACCAAGTAGTGAAAACATCACATGTTCAAAGATAATTTCCTTGACCCATTGCACCACATTGCAGATTAATAAAGAAAACAATATTAATAAAGAGTAAGAATACATGCATAGGTACTACAGATTTCTTTCGAATCCATTAAAAATCTGTATAAAATATGGCTATTAATTTATTTATAGGCCTATATGTTTTTGGCATACATGAACACACCGGTAAACATTAGGATTACCACCTTGCGAGGTTATAGAGGGAGCAGACGTCAAGGAATCGGATCTGAAATCTCGGAAACAACCCACTGTGCAATCGCAAAGGTGGTGAACACAAAACAAACGAAACAGATTGGTGCTGAAAGGCTGTAACTGCACTTGCACATCTGATTACACGAGCGTGATGTGTCTTGGCTCAGGCAGATATGTTATCTGAGATCAAGGTTGGAATCATGGCGTGGCTCTGCTTAGCAAAAGCACAAACCCCTGGCCTATTTCAAACACCTATTTCATGGATCAGCTGACTGGCTTTCACGTATGCGCTCAGATCAGATTGTTCCACAAAACGAGAACCTGCCAATGATGCAATCCATGTAGTTAAGGGCTAATTATCCAAGTAATTCATTGTTTCAGATTAGATAAAGGAATAGTTTGCTGTTCGCTTGATTATAAGTGGAACTGGAAACCGATTATATGGACTTCTTAGCAGCATGCCGTAGCCTCTGCAGATCTATGGAATAAAACGTCACACTAATGATTCAATTTCTACTTTTCCCTCTGTTTGTGTTGTGGTTTTCAGCTTGCATTTGACAGTCGGTTTATTCGAAAAACAAAACTTGATCATTATTAACGTGCATTAAAAGGAAATGATGTGGGTGTTAATGCATGTATAACTGAAATAAATGAGAAATGCAGAGAAGTTCAACTCAATATTTTAACTGATGGTTTTGTCAATTAATTACTGTTAACCGTGGAACAATCAGTGTCTTGGTTTTGTGAAAAAAATAATTGCCCTTTAGATCGCCTTAAAAGACACAGGTTTACGTCTTTCCTTTACTTTTTTACTCCTGTTCTGCTAATCCTGTTCCCATCAGGCAGTAATAGCATCACGCTGGCAGGTCCACCCGACAATGGTGTTGTAATTTCTAAGTGGCTATTCGCGTGGGAGCCGTAGCACATAGCAGCACCCTGGCAAGGTCACAAGCTGCACCTGGCCCTTCGTAAAGCACAGGAACGCCGGCTGACGTCACATTGCATGTCATTTGTATTGTAATGGATTACGGATGGAGGGGAAGCAATATTGGACAAAGGCAATTTGCTGAGACTATACCCTTCTCCGCCCCCCACCCAACCCCACCTTTTGTTTTAATCAGTGGCGTTGGTATTAATCTCTCATCATTATCTGTGCTTTGCATTGTTAGCCCCATAGACACAATACCTGCGGAAGACTGAAAGACGTCTGCGAGCCCAAATGAGGACGTTTTCATTAACAGTGGATTGCGGGAGGTGGTGATGGCGGTGGTGGTGGGTTCACTAATGGTTCAGCACCTCACCGTCCTCCACCGTTCACTCTAATTAAGACCACACATCTTGGATTTTGCAGAGGTCAGCAGGAGTTTTTAATTTAAAAAGCGTTAAGATGTGCATGTTGTCAAAGACTGCTGTTTGCATCTAGGGCAGATATCACTTTAATTAGCTCTTATCTTAGCCCACTTCCCCGGACACAGCCCACCATCCTAACTCCTACCATAATCAACCTTGGAGTGAATTGAAAAAGGGCTTGGTCTATTCACAAAGAGGTTGCCTGTGTCAAAACAACCAGTGACCTCCATATCCTGGGATTTGCCTAATCAATCCTCATGAATATTTGCCTATACATCTTATGAAATTAGATTCCAGAGAATTATGCAGTTTTGCTTCAGCTTCTAAATCCCACCTGCTAAACACCAAATAATTTGCAGAAGGCTTACGTTTTTAAACTCAAAACGAATGCTGGTGTATTGCAGATGCTCATTCAAAATGTAGGACAAAAAATTTAAACAACAGCGTTGAATGTCTAAGTCTCAGTGGAAGCATCTGCACATCGTCAACAGCGATAATTTCCTCCTTTGTATGTTAAATGTGTTTTCAAGACAGGTGACATATGAGACAGGAGAGGCAGCAGCGTAAACGTCAAATCAATGCTGGCACCTTTGCACAGCAGCTATTTATGAAGAAGAAAACTATTATAATGGCACTCTAACTCGCAAACTGCACTTTGGGCAAAGTCCGCTGTGATATAAAGATAATGGACTCGCGTGGGTAGGCTTATAAAGAATCCCATAACTCGGTGAAAAGAGAGGCGAGAGCAAGGGTGGGGGGGGGCAGTTAGTGCACACTTGGTGTAACAAAAAGCCAATACACACATACAGGCAGGATCATGCGCGCAGACGACAGCGAGTTTAGACACGCACGAGGGCACTGCGGAGTACTGATTACCGCGCGCCACAGAGATCCCAGTCTCGTGCACAGCGATCCTACCTCTTGATGTAACGCACGGGGTCCGTTTTTTTTTCTTTCTTTTTTACGCCGAGGAGACTTTTGAATTTGTAATGAACGGAAACACTGGGGTGATTCTACCCGCCGGACTGCACTTGTGTCGAGAGTGAACCCGTCCCACTCCGACATCCTTAAAGAAAACGGGGAGACTTGGCTGATGCATCTCTGCGCGAGCGTCCATTTCACGGCAATTACGGTTGGAAGCGAAGGGGACCGACTGCGATCCTCCGAAGAGATTCCCTGTTTATTCTCGCCCTCGCGCCGGTGCCAAGAGCGTTCATACGAGCGTAAAAGTAACCCGACGCTGACATTCAAAGCGAAGAGTCACTTTTCTTCATTCCCACGGCAGACAGTGTCGCTCGTTATCTAATTGTGGGGGGGGGAGAATTGCACCCAACTGCATCTTGTGGTATACAATTTGTGGGCTCTCTCTTCATTTGTGGCGAACGACTCGAGGAATACCCTTCAAGTTTCCGTGGAAGTTGCGCAGTGTCAAAATGGGATTTTGTGGCTTTTTCGCCGTGCCGGGTAAATGCCTTGTTGTCCTCGGACTAAAATTGTTGTTCCTTATACCTGCAGGAGTTCCAGCAAGAAGCGGGGATTCTTTATTAAAGGACAACATCACCGTGAGACAAGGGGACAGCGCCGTCCTGAAGTAAGTCATTTCTCCGTGCGTCATATTGATTTACTTGTCGTTCTGCTCGCTTTGGTGTATTGGTATTCATCCGATTAACAAGTGTTGTTTGTGTGTTTTTAAATAGAGGCTAAATCACCCACACTAGGCCAACATCTTATTGTATTCTTCTTTCCTTCTTTCTTTTTTTATTTTTAAGAAAAAAGAGAGAGAGTCTATATATAGAGTCTATATTTCATCTACACATTAATGCATATTTTGCAAGTTACCGAGTGTGCGTCTTTATCATTGTCCTTGAAGGTTATTGATCCGGGGATGCTCAGTGCTGAGCCTCATGAAATATCTTATTGTGCGATTTGTTGTTTATGTCCGTGGCTGTTTTTCCACGTGATTGCATTAGAATGCTTAGTGTTTTATTTTGATTCCCAGTTCAGACCAGGTGCTACCAATTAAATTAAAATCACGTTAAAGAATTTGCAACGGCGGGTGCAATAACACAAGGCCTACTTAAGCTTATTGATCAGATCAGACCACATAATTACACCCATCTTATTTTTCTACAGCTTGTTTATATGTACTGGTGTAATATATCCCTCATATGTACATAGACGTTGTGCGCTCTCTGTAGAGGTTGCTCAGAGCAATATGCATTTCATGTAGGTGGAGCTCTACCATCAGACAAAGGTATTGCTCCATGTAAAGCCTTTCCTGCACTATTCTCAAATGCACATTGTATCGAAGATGAAATAACAGGGTGGAAAAAAAGGTTTCAATGGCAATTTAACATATGTATTAGCTGGCAACATTGATCACATAAAAAAACTGTAACCTCCAAGAGCAGAGTAAAATAAAATAACTGACATCTTGAGGAAACCAAACTGCGTTTTTTAAGAATGTTTGTTTTTCCAACACAAATTACCCAACAGCTAAGACAAACTAAGGTACACACTGACCCCTGAGAGATCAATGAATGTTGTCCTCTGTGTCCAACCATCACAGTGGTCGGCCCGCTGTGTGGCCAGGTCCCCTTGGGTGTGATTCCAGGTGTACTGCCAGTGCCTTCCTCCAGGGCCATGGGGGATTAACCTAACAAAAATGTCCCCTGGTTTTGGGGGGGAAACTGGGACACCAAAAAAAAACACAGAACACGCAAACTCCAAGGACCCTGTAGATTTGAGGCAGCGGCGCTAACACACTGTAAAATGCAATGTGGTTGTGTAACAGGCCTGTTCACTGCAAACGTGCAGCTGTATTCCCCATATGACATGAATTATGTTTGTTATGCTCGCCAATAATCAATCGTGAGTCATGGCTAGGAATCCTGAATGTAAATGTACTTGTTTCCTAGCATATTGCGTTCCCGCAGACCCTAAACGTATATGTATGAGCGGGTACAAATGGAAGGTGGTCGAAAAAGCTCCAGCACCGACACACAGTGTGCTAACCATGTCACACTGATTGGCATCTGGGTCAATGACTTTAATGTGAGCCGTGTTAAAAGACACAGAGATTGTTGTCAGCATGCAGGGCACCCCTGTTGTTGAGGTTCTCTGCTTTACTGTGGTGTGGCAGGTTGTAGGTGAAACAAGGACATGCTCAATATAGCATATCACTTCCTGCTCATGCGTGACCACATAGTTTAACCACAAAAGATGTTAGGTTGCTACAGAGCTCCCTCTGTGTACCCCACTTACAAATTTCTGATTTATTTAGTTCTAGTAGGATTGCTTCAGGTAGAAAACTAAATCACAACTATATGTATGTAAGTATGTATATGTATGTATGTATGCATGTTTAATGTGTGGCCCATTGGGCAGTTATTATCCATAGGATATGCTCCATTCACGTGAAAAGCATAACTGCTTAGCAAAGCAAAACTATGTCAATACATGTACACATTTCTACATCACTCTGCTGAAAAAGGAATTGTCCTGAAAAAAAGTTTATTGCACTGAAACTGAATAGAATCTCTCAATTCTGTCGCGCCTTTGGTATTAGAAAGTTCAAGCAACCCATTCATCTTTATAACGATGATGCAATGATCTAACTTACTATATCTGCCAGACATATAGGATATGCTTTCAAGTTCAGGTGTCACCCACTTCCACAGCCCACAAGGGTTGCATCACTCTTCTTCCCAAGTGTTCTGTGGACATTCATCTTGCGCAAGTTGGGTTACAGCCTCTTCATGTTGTCGTAAATCACGGGGCTGCTCATTAATTTTTAATATCCAGAAACCTGGGTGCTGTGGCGCTACTCAACTAGAACCACTGCACCACTGTGGGCCGGCCGCATTCATTAACGCCAGTGTTCTCTCGCCTGTCCCTGCGTATGTTTGGCTGCACTTTTCTGATGTCATTAATACTCATCAGTGACAATACCTTCCTCTCACCCTCGGCCAGCAAATTCATGCTCTGCTGATTACAAGCGCCCCACTTTTTCTTCTTTAAGTCCTTCACAATTCTTTACTCTTTTTTTTCCCCTCCCCCTACCTACGTTAAATCAAACATATTTCTCTACAACAATGTACTATGGACGCAAATACATCCAATGATTGTTATTATTTTCTTGTTTTTCCAAGAAACCTAGCCAACTTTTTCTACAACACAGTGTGCAACATTAGGTTCAACAAAATGAAATGAATCCGAAAGGTACTTGCCATGTGCGTTGCCTCCACATCCTAAGAAGGTCAGTCTCTGCTGTAAGATAAGTAGGGCATCTTTTGCAGAGATGACCAGAATACCCTTGGAGGACTTGCACATTTATGCTGTGCTGGCACTTCTTTCATATACCACAAGAGACACCGCTTTCAAAATACAAGTCCATCTGCAACCAAGAAGGTCGAAAGCATTGAGAGGGAACAAAGGAGTCACATTTAAGTAGAAGCCAAAGGCATTATAAGTTTCTCATATTTCCCCAAGTCTCTTTTTTAACTTGTTGCACTCTCATATAGAGAAAGGGAATAGCAGTTCCATCACGGAAAGTTTATTCATCAAAGTGCTGCCACATAAGTTCATCCACTGTTTGTCAGCAGAAAGCTGCACTTCAAATCTCTTCTGCTATGTTGCGTGTGCACTCCACTTCAGCTCTGCCTAATTTCGGAATTAGATGTCTGCCACCATCTGTCAACACAAAGTACTGGCCTCCTGTGACCACACAAATCATTGCTAATTAGGTTTAGCTTTAGCTGTGCAACTCCTATTATCTATCAACAGGTGGAAAATCCTTTGTTTTTTACCAGTCTCTGCCAGTTTGTGAACGCTCTACACAACGAAGGTGTCCCTTCGTTGTGATGCACGTCAACGTTACAACGAAGGGACACCTGCAATTTTAGTCAGGCTCAAATGGTAACAATTGGCTTTTTGGTTTCTGACATGATTTGACATGAACGGTTTCGGGGTTTTTTTATGTGAAAAACAAAACCAAAACTATGATTTTGTTTCATTCTAAATTGGCCGGGCATCTCGTGGCATCTTGGTGTCACTACAACTAAAACGGTCAGAAAGACTGTGGCGGTCAAAGGTAGTTCAATGGTGCTGGCACTTCTAGTGTTCAAAAAGACTCACTAGACTCACTAGACTATTATTATTATTCCCAAGATTCCTTCATATTTTATAATAGAACAATAACTATAACTTCACTTACTACCTTACTACCTAACTTCTATACAACTCAAAAATTGCTAGTTATACTTTTTAAAAGAATAAACCAAGAACTAGAACATAGAACTAGAACTAGAACATAGAAATGATCTAGAAATATGATCTAGAACACCATAGAAACCAACAAGAACATCCAAGAAACCAATTTGTCACCTTAGCAACCACCCAGATAACCATAGCAACCATCTAAAACACCCTAGCAACCCCCTAGAACACCATAGAAACCACCCAGAACATCCGAGCAACCACCCAGAACACCGTAACAAGCACCTAGAACACCCCACAACCACCTAGAACACCCTAGCGACCACGTAGAACACCCTAGCAACCACCCAGAACACCCTAGCAACCACCTAGAACACCATAGAAACACCATGTAAAACACCCTAGCAACCACTCAGAACACCATAGTAAACCAACAAGAACACCCTAGCAACCATCCAGGACACTAGCGACTGTGCAGAACACCCTAGCAACCATCTAAAACACCCAAGAAGCAACATAGCAGCCACCATAAAACTGTAGCACTACTTCACGTCACTCTACTGTCCATTTTCAATATACCAGGTACTAAAAACGTTATTTTCAGCAGGCTGCACACCACAATATCTTCTGAAATTGTACATTTTCTAGTTCTCTCTAGCCTCTCGCCTGGCCCTGGACCCATGCCATTCCTTCTTTAATGAAAAAGACCACCCTAATGGGGGAATATGGCAGAGAGAAGCCATTCATTGATTTGGTTTCGTCACCAGTGCCTAAAAGATAAGGCAGCCGAAACAATTTGGTGTATTTTGCTGTTCCACACAATGCTCAGACTTGGTTTATAGATTTGCATCAATGATGATTGACTAGTATAGTATTACCATATTGACATAAGATATTAATGCCATTGCCTGACAGCTGCCACTTCGGTCAGAATAAAGTCTGTATAAATCCGAGAGACAATTTCACTGTCTCTCGGACACCTCCCATAACTGTCCCCATTGCTCTAGATTGTGATTGAATAGGTGTTGGCTGTTGCGCTCTGTTTTCCCCTGCTCTACTCTGACTGTTAGAGAAAGAGATGAGAAACCTGCGAGTTGTATTTTTGGACTTTTTAAGTATCCCAAATATATTTAAAGGTTAGCAGGGTGATGAGACTACAAATCCGCATGGAACAATTTCAGCCCCAGCAAACACAGCTACGATATGCATTGCAGAATGCTATTATTATGGCAATTAAAGGAAATTGGCTGGCACTCATTTGCAGCTTGCAGTGATCAATGTAAAAGCCCAGCCATGAACATGAATATGTATGAATATGTCATGTACTCGGCTTTTCATTATAGTCATTATGTTCACATTAGGAAAAGGTTTTTATAGATTGTATCCAATTGTAGTTTATCCATTTCCATTACTGTAGTCTAGCATCTCTGCTTCATGACTGTATGAAAAGGTCACCTCATTCAAGCCACCACACTCTTTACACATAGACCATAGACCATCCACATAGGTGGATCTATATGGTCAGGACCTAAATGAAATGCGTTGAATATTAACATTTTTGATATTCTTGTGAAGTAATATAATAGCCTACTAATCTTTTCACATCTACTTCCACTTTATCCTGCAGTAGTTTTTAATAAATCCTTATTTATTAAATACATTTTTTAACCATCCATCTTTTACACATCAAGAGCTGAGAAACACCAAACACTTGTCTTCTGGTAAAAGCTGGTTCACATCATGGGGGCTAATCTGAAGTGTAAAGGTTCTGTCTCACAGCAAACAAACGGCACGCTTGCGATTCTGTCTTTCTCTACTAAGCTATGTTTGGCGGCTCACCTTTGTTTCAAGATTACCTTCATTCATCGTATCCAGTAGCCGAGATTCAATCAGCTCTGTAACTAGAACATGTGTATGAAGCGGTGTGTGTGTTTCTTTAAGTGATAGTCTCAATACGATCTGCTAGTGTCCCCAGAGGGATATCTGGCTTCATGGGAAGTCACCACACCGTCTTTTAATTATTTGTTTTGGAAGGACGAAGACTTCAGTCGGGGTCCTGCATTGTTCTTCATTGTATTTTCACTGATTTGTGCCCATGTTAAATGGTGCAAATGTTCTAGTGGGAAAGATAAGATGGGATGTAGTTAATTAATCCCATTGGAAAATGGCGGTTGTTTGTTGACAAAAACAGCATCTTAGAAAATACGATTAATGAATGTTCCAATTATGTAGTTATCATTTAGTTATCATGGTTAAGCCCAAAGCACATGGCCATGTCAGGAAAAAATAATGTTAACAAATGTTTTAGAATTTTTGCGCCCAAAATAGATTTTTAGTCCAAAACGAAGCGAGTGAAAAAGTACAGCCCTGCTGCATTCACACTCTGCGAGCCTTGCTCCGTTGAAACCAATACGATTTATTTTTTGGTTTGTGCTACAAAAATGAACCAAAATTTGCGCTCTGTGTGCTTTGAACTTAAAACCGAATGTTAAAAACTAATCACAATAAAAAAAAGAAGAAGCAAACACTTACCCACCATAGTGGAAATATGATGAAGCCCAGTGTGGCGGCAGGGCCGTGTGCAATAGAACAGGGATTGCTCGAGTCAACTTACCTGAAGAACGAGTGAGTCACATTTAATCAATGTGTGGAAGACAGCAGGAGCTTTAAAGCTAATGGAAAGACAGACTGCAAATGGAGATCCATAGTGAGCTGCACCGGCGCACACTGCAGTACAGGAGAAAGTAAAATGTGACAACCTCGCATGCAAATTGGGTGGAATTGGTCAGACGACGAACACACTCTCCAACAACAACAACAACCAGTAAGGTATCAAGTTAGTTTTGACTCATCAAATGGTAAATAGACTGCATGTGTATAGCACTTCTTCTTAGACACTACAGCCACAGAGATACACGTTTTTCCTCCGTCGATGTCTCAATTCAACAGAAACCAATCTTTAATTTATTTGGTATTTGGAAGGAGGAGAAAACATGTAAACAGATGTGGCAGGTGACAGACGAAGATGGTTGACTTGTGCAATTTGCAGGAAGTATTCTGTTTGAATTGCAGTTGTCAGGTGTGGACTACCAGATATTGGAAAAAGGCATCGTCTGAGCGAAGCTGGGAAATGATGTGGCTTCTGTGATGATTCACTGTTGCCAAAGTGGTGACCTTCCAGAGATGAACCACCTCAACTGGACCATGGGACAGAAGTCCTTTAAATATGTCCTTGATCACAATGCTGTGGACAACAAGTGTATGCAGCAGATAGCACTCGTTCATAGAGAAGTGTTTTTGTCACTTCTCCAAATGGAAGACTGCTGCTACTACTGCTGCTACTATTACTATTACTACTACTACTACTACTACATCCTACTACTACTAAAACTACTGGTACTACTACGAAGAATATACTAATGCTAATAACATCACACAAAAATAAATAACAATAACAATGAGATAAATATGTTGGATTTGTCTAAGTGTCTGCCAAATGCTCTAAATGTAAATGTAAATGTATTTGTAGGCACGTCACATGAAGGACATACAGGAACTTTTGAATCATATTAACTGACCCATCATTGGGCAGGGAGTTCCAGAGGGTGGGGGGAGCCACCTTGAGTGCCCTGTCCCCAAACGTGGACATCCTGGTGACGGGGAGGTGGGGAGCGGCCACGTGTCTGAGGATTGGACAGATTTCCGAACACAATCTCCATCCTTTCCATTCCAACATACAATTTGGATTACAGTGATGGTAATCTAAAAAGGTCATGTTGTTTCTGTGGCTGTTGGAAATGCTCATGTCAAATAGTTTTGGGTCTACGTGTCATATTACATTTGTTAATAACTCGTGTTTCTGTGTGTGTGTGCGTGTGCGTGTGTGTGTCTGTCTGAAATGGAGTGTGTGAGAAGGGGCAGCGAGAGAGAGAGAGAGAAAGAGTGTGTGCATGTGCACGTGACTTTGGCTTGTTTGCACACACACTGAGTGTTTAGCATGAGAGTTTGCATGTGTGTATGTTTTAATAAATCACACATGTCAAAATTGCACTTGATAGCAAAATGAGCTGGGACAATGGGTTTGGCATGAAAAAAATTACTCAAGCTAGCAGGGAGAGCAATTGCCCTTGTAATAAGGCTTCAGAAGTAATCTGAAATGTTCCCCAGCTATTTGATTTGGAAGGTAAAAACAACATTGGAAAATCAAAGTCTTTGTTTTTCTTCGTTTCTGGCATAATAGTGTTTGTGCAGCATTGTTGCACCACCTGCTTTGTTTCAACATTAGTTATACTAACGCCAAGAAGGACCCAGAGTGGATATTAGTATTTTGTATACATTATGGATATCCTTAAATAAGGTATATTTAGTTTTTCATACTGTTCGTATGAAAAGATTTAATTATTCATCGCTGGACATCATGTAGGATCGTTAACGTTATTGAAACAGATTTTTCAGCTGGTCTGCTGATTCTTTGTGGGTTTCGTAGTGCCCTTTGCATTACCATTTCTTAGTAGCATTATTTCAATCAAATTACTTTGTACAGATTTAGTCCTTTATGCAGAGATGCACAGCGCTTTGAACATCCATGTTTTTCAAAGCCAAAAATAATCACAAATGAAAGCCATCAGCAATATCCATCTGTCATTTTACCTGCAAAACACCCTTCTGTGCATTTACCAACAGAGAAGAAGAGATGAAAGCAAATAAAATATAAATCAACATACGTCTAAACATGCTTTTTGGCTTTTATCTAAAAGAGAACAAATGATAGAGGATCGACTGTGTTAATGGGAATCCAGGAGCCAGCAACGGCAGATGCTGAAATTGCACATCAGTATCGCTCCTCTGTCCTTATTATATTTTTTTATTATATATTTTTCTTGAAGGAAGGAAGATACACATTCCCTTGTTTTATTGCACGGGAGGTGATAATAATGACGAATCACTCACTTACCTCACAATGAATGGAGGTCATCGGTAAAGATTAAACAGCAGACGGGTGCCGTTATCACCCCGGTTAAATTCCCATCTTTGCAACTTTACAAAAAGAATACACCTGCGTGGCCTCGTAAATGATGAGATGCTTAGACTGATTTAAACATAACTTTGATTATTTTACTACTCAAATGGGCACCACTTCCATTTGGAAGAATGTAACGAATGTCAGAATCAGAATCAGAATCAGAATCAGAAAAGGATTTGTTGCCAAGTAATTTTCACATTACAAGGAATTTGGCCTGGTCAGTCGGTGCAACAATAAACAATAAATACAAGAACAAGAAACGATGTGATGAGGTGATAAAAAGAGAGTAAAAATTGCAGGTATTTACAATACACTTTACAATTTACAGTACAACAAAAAATGTGCAAGTGTTCCCACTGTGACAGGGGGGCGTTAATGTAACGCATTATACTGGTCCTAAAAACAGTACGTTAATGTAACGTATAGTGTCTTTG
>OMKP01033498.1:0-18235 GCA_900302375.1 Bathygadus melanobranchus
CCACTCCCCTTTTGACCCTGTGCATTATGGGTTTAATAACAGAACAATGCGTAGACAAACAGACAGTTGGTGTGGCGACCCCCTCAGACACACGCCAAGGTCACTGCTGGAGAGTGTCACTGAACACACGGAAGCAAGGTGTGTGTGTGTGTGTGTGTGTGTGTGCGTAGACCTGTGTTTGTGTGTGTGTTTGTAGCTCTCTCTCTCTGACTCACACTCTCTGGCTAACACACATTAACAACTGGAAAACACACACACACACACACACACACGTTTGTTTCACCTGCAGTGGTCATGGTTTACTTTCCACTTCTAGTGCTCTTTAAAAATAAAAACGTTTTATTTCAAGGTCACATGCAAAAATGACAATTTCCCAGTCTCCTTCTTGTCAGCTCCAATGTCTCCAGTTTCTCTTGGGTAATAAATTATACAATACAAAGTTGAGGGCAAATTAAATGATCATCATTCATATCAACATAAAACACACATCTTTCCCTTGAATATCTTCCCCAATATTTAGTTGACAGAGCTGTGGCTTGACCCGGTTCCTGCGTAGCTGTCCGTAACATACCACGCTCAGTTTGAAATGTGACGCCACGCCGTAGTCCTCCATGCCATGGCCCGGCGCCGTGTGGACCAATCCCGTTCCTTTGCCCATGGTCACATGACTGGCCGGCAACAGGGGAACTTCCTTACCGGGAATGGTCGGGTGCTTGCAGGTTCCGCCCTCCAGGTCGGAGCCTACGCACGCACAAAAACACGCACACACAGAAATGGGGAGAGAGAGAGAGAGAATACGAGAGATAGGGTTAACATTGTTGTGTGTATCTAGCTGAATGAATCATGCCGAAGACTTTGACTTTGTCCAGAGAGGATAGAAGAGCCTAGAAAAAGAAAGAGAGAGAGAGAGACAAATGAGAGAGAGACAGAAATTACGAGAGAAAGAGAGAGAGCAAGAGAGATTGGGTCAACATGGCTGTGTGTATCGATCTGTATTAATTATGCCCAAGAACGTTCTTCAACAGGTCATGTGCTTGGCCAACTCACCTGTAAAAGTGCCTTTACTCTCCAGCTCTGTGCCCAGCAGCGCTTCCAGGCCCGCAGTGCGCTCAGTTGCCACCAGGAGGAGCTGGCCGCTGTCGGCCCTCTTCAGCACAGAGTACCTTCACAACCGCAGCAACAACAAAGGTTAGTTGCCACGGATCGGGATCGGAGTGGCATCGTGTGAATGTGAGGCAATGTAAAGCGCGATACAAATGCAACCCATTTACCATCATGTGCATTGCTTCTGCAGTACACCTGCAAGCATCCTTGACCAAATGCCCTCCCTTTGCATAATGCTCCTTAATGACCTGGTGGTGTGTGTGTGGTTGGTGGCTGACTTAACTTTCTAAATCACCTGGCTCAAGTTAATGGGGTGTGGGGTTGGGTGAGGCTGCACACCTGTGATGCATTGGCTAATCAGGTCAAACCAGCCGTCACCACACACACACACACACATCATCTACCAGTGAGTTGGAGGAGCCCAGAAAAGGCCACTTTACGTGGCATGTGGCAGGGATTATTGCCACCGACCTGCATCTGTATTCGGAGTGCAGTTCGTTGTGTGTGTGTATTGATGTTAGCCCTGCGCTTGTGCGACCTACTGGGCATTGGGCATGTAGCACACAGCCTGGTTGGCTGGGATGGTCCAAGGCTGGGTGGTCCAGACCAGCACAGAAACACCCTCCAGATCTTCGCCAATAGACACACCATGTAAACACACACACACACACACACACACACACATCATGAATGAACGGAAATGCAAAAAATGCACAAAATGCACACGTTGATGAGATCGATGTGATTTACCAGCTTCGGAGGCCAGTTTGGCTGGTAGTGTGTCCAGGGGGAACGTGGCGTAGATGGCTTTGCTGACGTGCTCAGGGTTGTACTCCAGCTCTGCCTCTGCCAGGGCCGTTCTACACGACAACCAAACCACTCAGAATTCGGTTGGTGATGACCTCGCATTTTTGCTTAGCAACACAGCTGGGCACACGCCAGACGTAACACTTGAGCTCGTAAAGAAAAATGTGCGTTTTATTTATCGCAGCGTCTGTACCTGGAGGACGGAGACCAGAAGACTGGCTTGAAGTCCTGGTAGATGAGCCCCTGTGGGATGACACGGTGAGACAGTCTGAACGCACCCATGTGCTGGCGTGTGTCCAAATACACCCAGATCCCACAGCAACAGCAGCACTAACCCTAACCCTAACCCTAACGCAGGGGTAACACCATACACTGATTCCTGCGCTTCTGTGCATGCACACTAGGGCTGAAGAATGAATCGAAATATTATTGAAATCACATTATGGCCAAGTGCAATATACAAAACATAACATGATACAATCCATCAGAAACGCCTGCCTCCATCGGCCTACCTTGCTGTGCATCTCCTGGAAGACCTTGAGCTGTGCTGCCTCGTAGGCCCCGTCAAACGTGTAGTAGCACTGGTCCCAGTCGGCCATGACCCCCCAGCGCTGAAAGGCGGCCCTCTGGCGGGCGATCGCCCCCTCTGCAAACTGCCGGGCTGCATGACAACGGGGGGTGGGAGGAGACAGAACAATATGACTTGCACCTGAAGGTAGTTCTTCAGCGCTAGGGTAATCTCGGATCCAGCGGTCCTACTATGTTATAGCAAAACTTCTGGGGGGAGACGGCACGGAGCCTGGGCCAGAAACCAGGAACTGAAAGGGATGGAGTTATGTATTGTTTCCTATTTCGTTATGGGGCTATAGAGAGCCTAAGTCACCCCACCCTTCCGCTGTCTCCCATGGGACCTTATTTTAAAAAAATAAAAATGTATGGTAGTCCACGGCGAGAGACAAATCATTTTTTGATCCTGTTTGACTTGTGCCATGAATTACACATATGATGTTGGCCAATTTAAAAGATCATTTTGCAAGTCAAGAAAGTCGCAGTTTGTATGTACGTATGTAATTATGTAATTAGAAAGACTACACACCCCAAAAATTGCGTCGACCTTCAACATGAGGACAATCATCTTAAACCCTTCATCCAAGTCCCAGACTTTCCCATACTAAGCGTTAGCTGGTGTCATCAAAACCATCACCACAATGTGTGTGTGACTATGTGCACGAATCAAACCGCATTCAGATGAATGGGCCTGTTACATGTGTGAAAACTCAATTAAATGCAAAAGTTCTTCATAATGTCACCATCATCCCAGACTGTTCTCCTGCAACAAACTTAAGAGAAGAACGCATGGCCCTTCCCACCAGCCCTCTCCCTTCAGCTGACCTTTCTGTCTGATCTGCAGGGCACTGAGGCCGCTGGGGCCCAGCTCTCCCAGGGCCTTCAGCTCGATGGGCAGGCCGTGGCAGTCCCACCCGGGCACGTAGTGCACCTGCCGGCCCCTCAGCATCTCAAACCGATTACGGATGTCCTTCAATATCTAGGGAGAAACAAGTCTGAAAGTGTTACTGTGTAATCCAGTAGTATTTCCCTGAGACTACTAACACTTAGGGCACTGTGCTCAATAACAGCTGGTAATTAGGTAGGGTAAAGAATGTGTTGAATCCCAAAAAAGCACCATGGAGAGATCACCTTATTGAGTGCATGGCCAACATGGGGGTCTCCGTTGGCATACGGGGGTCCGTCGTGGAGACAGAACTCCTTCTTCGCCTTCCTCTCTCTTTGCCAGGAGTAGAGCTCTGCAAAGCCACAGATCTGCACACAAATACTAATATGAATATAAAAGGAAAAGGATTCTAGGGACATTGTAATGTGACAACAAACGCCACAGCCCTGGTGGTAGTTGGATCAACCAAGACAATACATGAGTAATCCATACAAGAGCAGAGCGGAGGAATGACAGACGAGCAAAGGCTCCTCGATCCAGCGACATTTTCTCACCCGTTGAATCTCAAGTTCCCGGTCAAGCAGCTTTTGTCCGGTTAGCTTCATGGGGAAATCGGTGCGGGGAAGTAACACGCTATCCCGGTACTGGCCCTGGGAACAGCTGACATCCGCAGGCTGTGCATTGCCTTCGGTTGAGCTGACACTTTGACAGCGGCGATAGTTGAGAGAGAGTGTGGGATGGAGCCTGAAGCCTGCTCGGCGTGCAGTTGAGCCCCATCTAGCTACGGCGTGGCTTGCTGCCGCGACCCGGCACAGCAACATGGGGCGGCGAAGGGGGCCAAATTGTCTGATGAATCTCAAATTAAATCAATGTCCCCCGTATACGTGTGTGGTAGAGGCGCCTAAGTGGTAGTGGCGTTTGATTTCGACCTCTTTGGTGTTTATCCCGGAAGGAATAGGAGGGAGGACATCTACGGAAGCTGATGAAGGACTCAATTCGCACTGCCTTTTTGTTTTGACAAATGTTTGCCTTCAACTACCATAAGATGTCGCCCTTCATCCCGTTGCGATACATTCATTCTCTTAAACTCAAATAATACGTTGCATCTTTTGTTGTTGTTTTTTTTAGTCACGAGAAAATGTATTTCTGCGTGTGGTTATTTTCAATTGTATATTCAACTTTAGAGTTAATTAAATAAAAAATGTTGTTGTGACTATAGCTTAATACGTATTATATAATAGGTATATAATTTCTTGTTGCTGTTACAGAGAAGGCCTATCAAAAGGTTTATTTATCATTGAATCTATATATATATATATAGGTCCACATTATTACGACTGGCATGGCGGCTGGTATCTTAATTTCTTTGGAACAGGTGGCTTTCATCGGAACAGGTGGTTGGTTTAATGAAGTCGCCGTCAGCCTATAAATTGCCCGTTCAAGTCAATTTTATTCATTCGCTTCCTGAAGACCAAGCACGAGTAGCTTTCGACATCGCTGTACAGGGAAAACGGCAATATGAACAAGTTCGCCACTTTCTTCATTGGATTCCTCCTTGCTCTGCATTTGACATCAATGGTGAGATGTCTCTCCTTTGTTTCAACTAGGTTAACCATTATTCCATTATCACTTTTATTTAAGTCACGGACATCGTTATTTAAAGATTGGTCAAAGTTGAGTGCTTCATTAAGTAAAGCAATTGTGCTTCTCCATTTGACTTAATTTTTGCAAAGGATTGGCGTGCCAAGCAAGACAAACTTGTTCAATTAAACTTGCCACAGCTGGAGTCTGCCATTGATACATTTGACTAGTTTGACTTAATTATCTCAAAGTATTGCAAGATACGCGTCAATAACTACTTGGTTTCACACACATACCCTGACACTGACCAACTTTATGTGCCCACTTCTATCTTTCAGCTCTTGGTTAGTGCTCAACAAGCCACAACGCCAGCATCTGTGTCCAAATCGAACAACGCTACTGGGAACTATAACACTACGATGGTGCCCGCTATGACCACCGTGGCCGCCACAGGCGCGGCGGAGTCCGTGCGGTCGACCCTCGTTTTGCTGCTCCCCGCCGTACTAGCGGCTTTCCTCTTTTACGGTCGGCGCTAATTATCGTAGGGAGGATTGTCCCATCCGCACTGAACACACCGCAAGGACATCAGCGGCAGGATGGGCGACGACACTAACAGGTGCGTCCGTGTGCACGCCAACCCCGGGGAAAGGAGTGATTTGATTTCATTTTAAGGTCTGCGTACCTAAAATCGTTTAAGTAGCATGTACTACGGACTTGACTTGGCCGGATCACCTGTTTTGTTGTTGTGTGTTCCTTTCATTCCCTGTTGCTTGTCTGTATGATTGTCATGGACAGTAAATTTGAAGTCGCCTGGGATATCAACGTCGTTGTTGGAGGCGCTTTGTGGAAGTTGTTACGCATTTTAATCATTCATATGTACACAGAGAAACGCGTTAAATGTTTATATTGCATACTTGATTGTGTTAATGTTAAGCAGTGCTTTTAGAATTATTTTTGTTAATAAAGTGTATTTGTACAATAAAAATATTGCGCCTTAAATTGTGTTGTGGCCCGTATTGGTTCTTCAGTGAACTCCGTCGACTACCTAGGCCTGCCTTTGCGAAGACGTGCCTATTGCTTTAACACCATGGTGCACAAATGTCAGGACAGTCATCAGCTTCCTTGCAAGCCTCTCCTATCCAGAGTTCACCTGGACTCTGCATAGCTTCCCTCCTCCCCAACCATGGCTCTAATCCCATCCCCTCTTGGAGCTCTAGCACATGTTTGTACTTCTGGCTTCATCTTATCTTGCTTTACCAGCAAGGGGTTAAACCTAGCAATCATGAGTGCTTGCAACTTCTACTGTACCATCACTGCTACAGTTTCACTCTTTGGACAAAAGTGTCTGCTAAATGTAACCAAATGGCTAAAGGTTTGTTTAAAAAGTTTTGATTCCTGATTAGGTCATCACGCAGATTTGTTCTGTAGGCACATATTGACATTGTAGTGCCATATCTGGTTTGCACCAGTGTTTAATCAACCATGGTAATGGCTCACCTTCAACAGTTGCTGGGAATGGCAACTTCAATTAACTTATGAAAGTGAATAATTTACTAGCCTACCCGAAGGGCATTTGAAGTTGCAGCGGAGTGCACCTGTCCCTAACCTAAAATACCAGACTATACAAACATTTACCCAGTCTTCAAAGTGAGCTTGTTTGCTTTGCGTGAGAATTTCATTCCATCCTGCCCATGACAATGGGTGCATTGTCCACGCAGGCCATCTTATATCTAGCAGTTTAAACCACTATCAACCCCATCCTTCCCACTCTGCTCTGTCGTCCTTGTGACTTTGACCATAATCATTACTGTACTTGGGTTTATTTAGCCTACCTAAAAGTTGCTGGTCAGTAATTTACTCATCTTATGCATTTAGTTTAAAGTCTTAACACAGCAGTGGTCCACTCAACCCCCATCTTCCTTATCCCTTCCACCAGGAAGCCGAAACTCCTGTGTAAGGAGGTATGCAGGTGTTGTGGAAGGTGAAGGACACCCCGTGGCACTTATCAGTGATGCTGAGTGAGCCTTCAGTACCACTCGAGGGCCGCATTCCATCAGACAGGTCGAAATGTCTCTAGAGGCAGCGACAAGTTTGAAATTAGAGTGGAACGTAGCAAATGCATTATGTACTATATTTGACACCTCTTTTAGTTCATATTTAATTTTTGCAACATATCTTACATTTTAAAGGACAAGACCGGCCTTTGATCAAACCATGGTAAGTCTCTCCTGGCTTCACTAAAACATCCATTACCATTGTGTCGTGGCATGCATAATGCTATTCGGCAGAATCGGCACAGCAAAGTGATCTTGACAAATTATATTGGTAACGGATGTTTTAGTGAGGCCAGGAGAGATTGTTACGATGGTTTGATCACCCAGACCCGTAATGCCCTTTAACAACCAGGAATCCTTATGAGGCCCTCAAGGGTTCAACAGTAGTGGTGTTTCTCCCATACAGAAATAACTCTGAGCCGTCAAGTCTTGAGCTGTCCAAATTCAAATTACATTTGAAATAGTTTTCTTTTTAGTTTTCTTTTTTTCCCCTCCATGGGAAAGCACTTGAATCGTTACGTATCTCAGTTTGCATTTGTTGACGTGTGAAATGTAACGCACGAAAGACCACATCCTTTGGCTCTCAAATCTTGGGCGAGGGCATGGCTAACATTTCCTTGCATTTGCCTGTGTATGTGTGTATGAAGAGGAAAGGGAGGGGGGCGCTCAGGTCGCACAGGGGCTGCTGCACCCAGGGAAACTAAAGGCAACTTCAGTACAACATAACAACAGTACACACCTTGTTCTCTCTCTCCCACTCTCTCTTGCACGCTCTTTAATTGACACATTATATATATATAGAGCTATAGTTCATCTTGATTCAAATAAACCTGTAAACATCATGTGCAGCTGTAGAAATGATGGATGGTTCATTATTACAAAATTCATCCACAATGAATATGACTTAACCATAAGATTCCTGTAACTTCCTCTATCGCAAACTAACCTGGCTAGTGGCCATTTTGCATAGCGCAAACGAGGGAAGTTGAAAAAAGGAACATAAGATGAATGTATGCACACTTAAATGAATAGTGTCAACATAGCTGTTCTCTTTTCTAAAATCTCATTTTAATTTCCTTTCTGCTGCCTGGGTTGGGATGGGTTCACGTGTAACTTATCTTTGTCATCTATCGTGTCATGTATCTTCGACAATCTACACCGCTCGAATTGGCCAAGAGGCCACCATAGACAACATATTGTCTACAAATGATGAAACCAATAGAAACATTGACATACACATAAACAGTTGGACACCAGCTGTTAATGTGTATGAGAAAAATCTGAACGTAACCTTGCGTTAGCTAACACAAGTAAAATCATTGTAGCACAGAACAGACTATCCCATAGGACTTCAGAACATTTAAATATGTGTAGGGATATTGTTGACTGTTGACTACCATTCATTTAGCTACGGGATACAGTGTACGTCCTTGCCAATCGATCTGCTGAAAAGTAAATCGCTACACAGACTCCATGTCATACAGTAATCATAGAGACACGTCATACAGTAGCCATACAGACAAACTATCCAGTAATCATACAGACATATCATACCACAGTTCCCTGGGCACCGTAGTGCACGTGCTGCAGAGGAAGCCAGAGTGGACGGCATGCAGCCAATCACAGCTCCTTCCCATCACCCTGTGGCATTTTACAGCCCACTGTGGAGCCTCCTGCCTGGCCCACAGTGAGAGGGACGTGGAGGGTGTGTGTGTGTGGCGGGGGGGGGGGGGTTATTCATTCATTTTTCAGTATTTCGTACGTTTTTTGTGTTTTATTCGACCACGCTCGCAACACACCACGTTTTAAGCCCGCTCCTGGAATGAGAAGGTGATGACACACACGCCTCACTCCCAGAGAGAGGCTTATGATGGCCGTATGATCACACACACAAAAATAATGACAGAAAGATAAAACGTCTGGCAGGTCTTCACTTTACTAACTTGTTTACACAAGGGCATATTTCTAGTTCTAGTCAATGATGGTCTCCAAGGCCAAGTTGGCCCAATTGTAAATACTTGTTCAATTTTAAATATATATCATATATCATAAAGGGGAACAACATGTAGTGAGCTATGGCTTCAGTAAATGAAGACGCACAAAGCTTCTCTCTCAATGCACTGCACTCACCAGAAAAAAACAACGAAAAGGGAAAAGGGATTTGTTTTGCAATGTAAATCCTGAAGACGAAGACATTCAAATACTCGTATATTTCCTCCTTTGGCTGAGCAGTGCACAACCAAACGCCTTTGCTATAACAACAAACGAGCAAACAAATGCAATACAAAACACGTGTGTCTTGGAGGTTTCCATAGGAAATAGAACATCATGGTGGTTGTTTTTTTTGCAACGTCGATGACGTGGTTCCAAATTCAGGCTAATCTCTGTGTTATCAGTGGCCGCAAATTAATCTAGTCGCAATGTATTATTTCCTCATGGCTTTGCATCTACATGTAGCAGCCCATTACATAGATTAGATCTGACAAGATGAAGAGTATGTGCTTTGCAAATGACCAGTTTATGCCGGTTTCACTCACAACACGCCATTCTTTCCATGTGCGTGTGCATATAGGCAGGGAAGGTTTAGCTGGATTAGCAAATAGGTTGAAAGGGTTTGGTGAAGATAAGTAAAAGCTGTCAGGAAACACACACATGAAGAAGGGGGCATTTTGTGACAACCCCCCACTGCAGTACGAGACATTCATTTTCAGCACCTAGTCAGTGTGTGTGTGTGTGTGGCAGGCAGAGGGTATGTGTGAAGTAGGGTCCTCTCTTTGCTGTGATTTAATTAACAACATACTCCTAACCCTGCTGTGTGCGCGTGTCAGAGTGAGTATTGGAACGGGAGGAACGTTCTCTCTGCGTGCTCTAGAGGGCTGGACAGAACTCTTCACTAGCTGTTAGTAGTTAGCAGTGTGATCAATGCTGAATGCCAGGCTCTTTTTTTTTTTTTTACCCAGCAGCCTCCTGGGTGTGAGGGCAGCT
Organism: Bathygadus melanobranchus; assembly: GCA_900302375.1. NCBI lineage: Eukaryota > Metazoa > Chordata > Actinopteri > Gadiformes > Macrouridae > Bathygadus > Bathygadus melanobranchus. The sequence continues at coordinate 9,985 of OMKP01033498.1, forward strand.
ATATCGCTAACTGTATCTGGTGATTCAAGTTAGTTAAGGAACTGAAAGAACCACCAGCTATGGTTAGCTATATCGCTAACTGTATCTGGTGATTCAAGTTAGTTAAGGAACTGAAAGAACCACCAGCTATAGTTAGCTATCTCGATAACCATAGCTGGTCATTCACGTTAGTTAAGGAACAGAAAGAAGAAGTGGCCAGGCCAATGACAGTACAGCAACTAAATGCCAGGTAGTATTGTCAGTACTACACATATCCCTTTGTTAGGCTATCAGTATGGATACAAAAAACAAATGTATTTGGATAGTAAAGTAATCGGAGGACAAGCGTCCTTTTATTTGCCACCGTGCCCCCAAGGAGGTGAAGGGGGTGCAGTGGATACATAACTATGGATTATTGAGCTATCAGGTTGCTTTTATAGGCTCATCGCTTTCTCATCCACACACACACAGCTTTTGTTGTAGTATTTTAAATAGGGTTTTATTTTTCATCTGGGACTATCATTATTTTCTTAATTGAATTATTAATTATTATTAACTCTTGATCCCTCTCCTGGATACTGACTACATAAAACTAACCTTGGCTGATAATTATTAGCTGAATCTGGCACACATGTAGATTATTTGGTCCCTTTGAAATGGAAAATGTGTTATTTGAATAAATGTTTGTATGTTTAATAAACAAGTCTAGAAAAGAAAGTTAATGTATTACAAGCAGTGCATCATCATGAAGTTAATGACTGATTCAAGTCGAACAGCAAATTGTGGAGCAGATATGTCTGAGGCAACCAAAGATAATATTTAACAAATAAAAATGCTTAATAATTACTTCAACTCAATGAAGTACTTGATTGCTGACCCGCTGAGTAACCCGTTTAATTATTTTTAAATAGCATTACTCCATGAACATGAACACATAATCACAATCCTCTTCTTAGGAATAAAGTGAGCAACAGTGGCTAGGGTTAGGGTTAGGGTTAGGGTTAGGGTTAGGGTTGTAGCACTGCAGTGGTAGATACTTCATGTACACACAAAGTAGAAGGCCATGTGATTTCCGGTATTCTTCACACAGCCGATGTCTGCTCCATGACACTTTCTCTCTTGTCGGGGACTTCATAGTTGGAAATGGAGGGAAAACCCACCCTTCGCTCAATCCAGTGGGCTACATTAAGCAACTTTCTGTCTTGGAAGGCGGGGCCTATGAGCTGTAAGCCAATGGGAAGGCCCCGGCTTGATAAAGCTGTTGGCACAGAAACAGCAGGCAGACCTGGGGGGAGGAAACATTTAGAATTCAAGGTTAAATACTAACTTGGTTTCCACAGAAATAACACGACATAACAATACAGTTTACACGGTTTAATTTTTGTTTACTGCTCTCACTGTTCAGCCTTTATATAAATAACACACCGTCTGAACAGAATATGTGAAAAAGTAAAAGATTTAACTGTGCTGGTTAAGGATGAGCAGCACTGCTGCATGTCTGTTAGTTCCCATACATAAATACATGTATCACATAAGCGCACACGTTTGCTATACTGTAACGTGTGCGATGCATGTACCAGCTATGTTGGCGGGCTGCGTGAAGATGTCGTCCTGGGTGCTGCGTGTGCGGTTGTCCTCCTGGATGAAGTGCGTGTAGCGGGCGGCCTCGCTCAGCGCGGTGGGCGTCAGTAGCACGTCCACGCCCGCGTTGAACACACGCCGGAAGTCTTCCGCGATGAGCCGACGCACCTGCCGGGCCTTCAGGAAGTAGCGCTCGTAGTTCCTGAGAAATACATTTTGCAGTTGGTTCATTTCGATCGCACACAAATAACATTGATTGTTTTGGGCGTCCTCCGAGTACCCTTGAGGTCAGTGCTCTTCGACACACAGACCATCTGCTTCCTCACTTGATGAGGTTAAAAGGGGCTAGAAACCGGGCGTACTGTTTGAGCAGGAAGAAGTTTCCAGACAGGATCCTCCCCCGCACCACGTCGTTGAAGCCCTCGTGGCGGCTGGCGGCGTACATGGTCTCTGTCGAGCTGTCCACGGAGCTACGGTGGCCTTATGGGGACACAAGAGATGAAATCACATGATCATCATATTACTGTCTTCTTTGTACAGTCAAACAAAAGGACAGACAGGTCAGTCTACTGGCTAAGGTGTTTGACCACCAGCCGAAAGGTTCTGAATTTAAATCCCAATGCCCGCAGTCTACCTGTAGGGACTCTTGAGCAAGGTGTCTAACCCCCTACCTGCTCATTAATGTGAAGTGTATCTAACTAAATATCTAACTGTGGATGAGCAAGCATGGCTTGGTTAGCAACATGGCACTCCTTAACGTTGTATGATTTTAAACGTTTTAAATATTAAAATAGTTTAGGCTGTATTAAAACAAGACAAGGAGAAGCAGAGGTTCACTTCACAAGACAACTATTCACCCCATCCTATCATATAGGTTAGCTACTGTGTCAAAGCCAAGAGAAGCGGTTTTGTACCATACTCGAGGCCGTCGAAGCACGCCATGTTGGACGCCACCTCGGCGCAGCACAGCACGTGGTAGCAGACGATGGAGTGCTGGGTGTGGGGGAGGGACACCCGTCTCACCTGTGCCCCGGCCCCCTCCAGCAGGTCGGCGAGGCGGCTCCACTGGGCCAGGGTCTCCTGGGACAGACCCGGAGCGTGGTACTCCTGGGAAAGCACCGGGGAGAGTTATGGTTGAGGGGTCTACTGCGTGGTTCTGTGTTCGTGTGGACATTTTAATTTGGTTGTATTGGGTTATGGTTAGGATCAAGGCTTTTTTTCTTTTCTTTCCGAAGATATAATAAACATGAAAGATTATTTTGAATAATTATAAACTCATATCACAGTGGCATATCGTCAGGCTGTATAAGAGTTGAGAACATTCTGGCACGAACATAACCTGACACACTGTGTGACAAAAATGCTTTTTCACATATGTGTGTGGAAAAATATGCCTTTTCAAATAGGTGTGACAGGAAGCGGTTACCTCGGGGATGCCAACACAGAGGTTGTGGGCGTCAAGGTCTTCAAAACACCCCGCGTGTGACATGGGGCTCTGCACTGTCGTGGAGTCCTTTAGGTCATGACCCTGGAGGAGGTCTAGGAGACGGCAGCGTGAGTCAACGTGGTTAATCACACCTTTGTTTTTTTCCCTTTTGACATTTTCTACTGAATTAAGACCAGGTGAAACATCCTGTCTCAGACACTGGCGCTTTTAGAAAAAGTGTTTTTTTTGCACTTTTACACTCCCCTTCAAATCCCCTTCCACTCGCTCAAATGACTTTCACCTCAGAAGTATATCTCCGTCCATAAGGAAACAGGAAACAAGGCATAAGTCCGCTCCCCTCTCTGTTTCTGATTTCCGGCACAGGCTCTATGTAGTCTACTCCCAGAAGTTCTGCTATGTCATAGTAGGACTGCTGGATCCGATATTAAGACACGCTAAAAAGTACTAAAAAAAACCAAACAAGGGTAAGATCCACAGCCTCCTACCCAGGACGATGGCTGCGTCGCTGGTGCTCCGGGTCATGATGCCCGGGACATCCATGGAGTTGACCAGGGGGATGAGTCCGTGGCGGGACAGCAGGCCGTAGGTGGGCTTGAGGGCCACGGCTCCACACAGTGACCCTGGGTTACGGGTGGAGCCGCCAGTATCTGAACCCAGAGCTCTACCGGAAGAGGTCCACAGCAGGAAAGTATTTAGAGTGCGGTTTTCATGGAGAATTAATAGCTCAGAGTCAATAGAGTTCAGAGCACTAGTGTTACCTTGGAATAGACAGTAAACAAATGACATGCTCATATTGGCGATACAATGCATTTCTAGGAAACACTGTTCATCCGTTTCAGGGAATAACTACACCAAGCCAATGAATGAGGGCCACCCACCTTCATTTTTTTGATCATTGCATCATCTCTGAATATTTTATATACTTCATATTAATGACTTCTTATTCTTCAATCATCAATGAGGACTTGAAGCCAAACTGGGAGTGAAACTTACAGGAAGCTGGTGAGTGAGGTCACAGCGGCAGCACTTCCTCCGGAGCTTCCTCCGGTAATGACCCAATCAGAGTCCGCCTCTGCTCCTCCTGCCTGCTCTCTGTAGGGAGCAGCGTAGCTCCAGGGGTTCCTGACCGGGCCGTACACCCCATCGGTACTGCCACATCTGGTGAGAATGGGCGACATCATGGTCCAAAGACAGCCAGAGATTCACAACACAAAAAAGACGCCCTAGACCAGTTTCCAAAGCAGCTATATGAATAAATGTACAAGCAACTTTAACTTAATAGACTACAACTAGTGATAGGTCGGTGTATAACTTTAGCTTTACCCCATGGCAAACTCATCCATATTGGTCTTCCCCATGAGAACAGCTCCTTGATCAAGAAGTTTCTGGACCACTGTAGCATTATATGGTGGGATGTAATCTGTGATACAAGTAAGACAACAAGGTACTCCTCAGTCACGCATTATGGTTCACTTTTGAGCAAGGAGTATGTTTGGTATATATAAATATATGGCACCTTTGAGCATCCTTGACGCACATGTGGTCCTGATATTCTCTGTGCAGAAGTTGTCCTTGACAGCAAAAGGGATTCCATCTAGAATACCTTTGGGAGAACCTGAAAAACACAGAACATCATGTAATCGCATGTACAAAGTCAGATCTAGAGTCAACACCGTCGTACACACCTTGAAGCAGTCTGCTCTCTGCCTCCGCTGCCTGTTTCAGTGCCAGCTCCTCCGTCACCGTGATGTATGCATTTAGATGCCGAGTTTTCTTGATGCGGTTCAGACATTTCCGACACAGTTCTGTTGGGGAGATCTTCCCCTCCCTTAGAGCCAAGGAAACCTAATAAACGACATGTCAGAGGATATAGTTTCTTTCTGGAAAGGGTATTTGGTACCATTCTGTTTAACGGTAGATGTCATTGTATATTGCTGTGTTATGTTAGAACTGACAGGCAGCGGATTACATCTTAATTAAAGTGACTAACTTGCAGGTAGTTGGAGACGTTGCCATTCCATGCAAGTTACAGGCACCGCATGAGGTAACTGAATCGTGAAATTATCAATTGAGCCAAACCAAACATTGTTAAGTGATTTCCTATGACATGCGGCATGGGCACTAACCTCCTTTATCGTGAGACTCAGCATATTGCCGCGACTTGCCCGAAAACCTCTCGATTTCCAAGCAACCTTTCTGAAAATGTGAAGATCAAATGGAGGGCGCCATGTTTGTTTCTGTTCTAAAACCCTGCTCTGTGATTGGATAGCTGTTGAGGAATCTAAGTCCTGATTGGTGGGTCTCAGCTGAACCCAGGAAGCGACTAACTTTGGACTAATGTTACTGTAATGCTAGCGCGCCGGTCAAGATGAATAGACATTTGTGTGCATACATGCGGACTAGTTTTTAATGCAGATTAACATTTGGCTCAGATGTATCTAGTGTAACGCCTGTCTGCACCGTAGGGATCGCTACAGTGGAGAGCACAGTGTTAACTCTAAAATCAATAGGACCGATACAATACTAAACATATTGGAGGAGTGCAACGATGAATTCTGCAAAACAGATCATGTGCAATAGATGGTTGTTTTGCTTGGCTAGAAGATATAACGCGAGGTCATTGGTTTTTATCCATGGATGTCCGAAAAGACTTTTCAGTACTACCCGCAGCAGAATGACAGTCATGCCTGCCTGGGTCATTGACTCGTACGGCGGTAACGATGTCCTGCGATTCAACAGAAACGCAAACTTCCCTATTCTTAAATACCCAAATGAGGTCGTCGTCAAAGTGCACGCAGCAGGACTCAATCCGCTTGACATCAGTATGAGGGGTAAGTGACACCCATGAATGAATGGTAATGAATATTTAATGAAGTTGATTGCTGCGTGTGTACTCTGAACTCACTCATTCAGAATAGCCTCATTTACCATAACAATAGACTACAATTCAAGGTCTTACAGACTAAGTGTCGCAGGAAGCATAAAGTTTCGTGGTTATAGTTCCTGGCCCTCTCTTCTTGGCGATCGCTTAAAAAAACAGAAACAGAATCATTACTGATATGTTTTTGTTGCAGGTGGTTATGGAGCCGCCAGCCTCAACGTAAAGAGAGACCCACTGAACATGAACCAGTTGAATAACGAGTTCCCCATCATCCTGGGCAGGGACGTGTCGGGCGTGGTCATGGAGTGTGGGCTGGCCGTGAAGTACTTCAAAGAGGGTGACGAGGTGAGGAGGGAGGGAAAGGGCGAGTAATGAGCACAACTATCTATACAGTACCACTGACACCGTAACCATTCATGATGAATTGTCTCCCAATCCTACTGTTTGGTGTTAGGTCATTGTGAACAAGTCCCTCCATTTCATGCCAGTCATGAAGCCAATGGAGAAACTGTGGTAGGCAGGCACAGTAAACGATGACACTCTTTTCCCCTCTGGAAGACTCTGTCCTAAAGAATTAGCATTTATTAGCAAATGTAGTCGCTCAGTATGGAAATGCAACCAAATCCAATGTGAATGCAGTCACATTGTGAGTGTTGTTCCTTATTTATTATGCCAATACTTTGTTTATTAATCAAAGCAGCGCAGCAACGTGATGCCTTTTGACACTGGCTTATTGTACCGAGGTTGCATAACCACCGCACCTTTGGGCCAATGTGTAGGAACACGGGAGATGGATAGATTACCAAACCCTATCCACAGTGTCACACATGAAAGAATACTGTGTTGTGTCTCCCTCAGGTGTGGGCCGCCGTACCACCGTGGAGACAGGGCAGCTTGGCTGAATTTGTGGTGCTGAGCGCCAATGAGGTATCGCTCGGCTCTTTTGTTGATCTTTGTAAGTGTACATAACGTACCCTAACACCCGCTGTTCATGTTGTCACAGATATCCTATAAGCCAAAGTCACTGAGTCACTCGGCTGCAGCGTCGATGCCCTATGTGGCCGCGACCGCCTGGTCGGCCCTGGTCAACACGGGAGGACTCAAGCAGGAGAACTGCGGCAAAAAACGGTAGGGAAAGATTACGATGGCGTTACGAGGCCCAGGCGCCGAGGCTTGACCGTTGGAGCGGCACTAGCTCAGGAGGTAGAGATGGTTGTCTGGCAAACGGAAGGTCGCCGGTTCGATCCCCGGCTCCGCCTAGCTAATTGTCGAGGTGTCCCTGAGCAAGACGCCTAACCCTAACTGCTCCCGACGAGCTGGTTGTTGCCTTGCATGGTTGACACGGCCGTCGGTGTATGAATGGGTGAATGTGAGGCGATGTAAAGCGCTTTGGATAAAAGCGCTATATAAATACTCAATTTACCATTTACCGTTGTTGGGCCCTCTGTGAGCGTCCGTGGCCCTAGTTTTTGTGTTTGTCACCGTTGGCGCTAGTCGGCCCTTGGCGCCTACTTTTCCGGCTGAATGAGCGTGTTGAATTGGATGTTCAGTTTAAGCGTAACCTAACGGAAGTGAGAAAAGCAGAAGAGGGCTCGCACGAAAGTTCTTTTCGGTTTTCAACTTCATCTCGTAATATGGCACGCATCATTCCGATACGTGGCATATTGTAGATTACCTGACTGGCTGGCCACAGTACGTTAGGGTTAGAGAGAGAGAGACTACTTCCTGCGGAGGCTCCGCTCATTCAATGTCTGCAGTATCATGCTGCGGATGTTCTACCAGTCTGTGGTTGCCAGTGCCATCTTACATTTACATTTACATTTAGAGCATTTGGCAGACGCTTTTATCCAAAGCGACTTACAAAAAAGTAACACATTTGTCGAAAGAGTGTCTTCTTTGCTGTTGTATGCTGGGGCAGCAGGGTGAGGACAGTCGACGCCAACAGAATCAACAAGATCATCAGGAAGGCTGGCTCTGTCCTGGGGGTGGAACTTGATTCTTTGGTGGTGGTGTCAGAGAGGAGGATGCTTCGCAGGCTGCGGAGCATCATAGACAATGTCTCTCACCCTCTCCATCATGAGCTGGCCTCATACAGGAGCACCTTCAGCAATAGACTGCTACAACCAAGATGCACCACAGAACTCCACAGGAAGTCCTTTCTCCCTGTGGCCATCAGACTTTATAACTCCTCCATCTCAGGGCGCGGGATGGACCGATGAGACACCTGAGGTCCTCGATGCACTAGGCAACTTTACTGGAACTACCTCAACTTTAATTTATCTTGCTGTAGCATCATTGGGGACCTTGCACCTCCTCAATGACACTGTACAACATTTATGACATAGTTATATTATACAACTTAG